>APFE031136172.1:332496-345299 GCA_000404065.3 Pinus taeda | reverse complement strand
GGAAGAGCTTTAGTCTGCTTGAGGTTCTGGGCACGGAGGGACAGAGAACTTCTGTTGTGAAGTTTTCTGCATTGAGCAGCTAGGTTGCTCAATCTGGTTGGGTGGTATTGGTCTTCCGGAGACTAGATCAAAACAGCGAGGACAGCACCACCAGAATCAGCATCAGCAGCAGTTGAGGTAAGTACAAATTTAATGTCTTCAGGCTCTCTGTACTTCTGTACTTCAGATTCTAGTTAATATTTAATTATGGTCATTACATGATTATTAATTTCCATTTTGTCCAGGTCACCTTCAATTAGCCACTTTTCAATAGAACAAAGGCCCTCATAATAAGATGGAGCTTGTTGCAGTAGATAATGAGGCTTCTGATCTATTGTCATCTCCTTGTTTCTTTCATCCTCAGACTAATGCTGAAATTTCTGTACCTGTATCGTTATGGCATCCATTTGGCTAGAGTGTTCAACCTTCATAGTACTGATTTCCCTGGCATGGTCTTCCTCCATGGTCAATAACTTATTCTGAAGACATATCTGATTAGCTTCCATGTCTTTTATTACTTTGTTGTCCTTTGCCTTTATGGTCATCAAGCAAGTTTGCATATAGTTTATCTCTTTCTTATGATTTGCTTGCATGGTAGCTAACTGATTATTATAATCGAATCTGATGATGGTCATTTCATCATCCATAGTTGACAACTTGTTCTAAATAGAACTTATTTCTTCTTGATAACTTGCTTCCATGGCAGTCACTTGATTTGAATGATTGAGTTCCATGATTGTCTTATTTTCCTCTAGGGCTAATAATTTGTTTTGCATAGAATTAATTTCCGTGTCATGATTAGCTCTCATGGTTTCCATTTCCTTAGCATGTTGACTTTTCATGTCGGTTATGTGATCTGAGTGTTTAATTCTCATGATTTCCATTTCCTTATCACGTTTTTCTAGGTGGGTGCATAAAATTCTCATATCATTGGTGTAATCAGTTACAGATTTTTCTTGATTGATCTCCATATTTTTTACCAGCCCCATCAGTTCTTCTATAATTTGCTTCTGATTTTCCCTTTCATTGTCGACACTGATTTTACAATTTGTCCTTGCTTTTCCACTATCATGGATTTGATTTGCAACGGTATAGGTGGATGGCACATTCTGATATGAAGAATTGTCTTGAAATCTTTCATCGACAACTAGACCCTTCATAAGATTACTTTTATTATGTTGCACAATTTTAGGGGCACAAGGTGAGCTATCTTGATAACCATATCTATCTTTAAAAGCATTGACAATGTCTTGTAAAGAGGTAAAAGAGTCTTCAGGACAATTATTAAACCAATTCAAAGCATCACCCTCTAAAGAAAAGACAAATAGATGCATTTTGACATATTCATGATTATAATGAGGAGGTCTACAATATATGAACATTATACGAGAAAAACTGCCTAGATGCTTTCTAACAACAACTGAATCACCACCCGAGAACAAAGACAATTTAGAAATGGCCACTTCCGGAATATCATGGAGAACATCGGTAAAATGACACGGGGTAAATGAATAATCCATGAGGAATAATGAGGGACCAAATGGATGATAGAGAGAGATCTCTGCTCAAGAAAATCAAGAGATGAAAGAAGTGGAGTCACCACTTGAACATGAATTTAACTCTAGGATCCAAAAAGCAACAAATAATCAGATATGAGGGAGGGCTTCTTGTCTGGGAAATAATAAATGGAAGAAATGGAGTCGCCACCCAAACAAGAAATGATCCGAGAAGTCCAGGTGCTAAAGGTACGATTAAACAATATGACGAAAGATAGGGCGATGAAAAGATCAAATGATGCCAAAAAAATGTTGGCCGTTTCACAGGCTAATGAATGGCGGAAAAGATGAGATGTGCCAAAAATTGTTGACTTTGCCGACTCGAATGAGAGATGAGAAAGATGAAAGATGAATGATGAATGTCAAATAAACCAAGGACAGAAAAAAACTCTATCCCCGACAACGGCGCCAAAAAATGTTGTCGCACAAAGTCTAGGTACCGCAACAACACTCAGACCGGGGGCTGTCACCTTGATCCCCGAACTCTCTGTTTAAGCCGTCTCCCTATAGCAGGCTAAGGGGGGTAGACCCTATGGGATAAAAGAAGACAAACTGAGAATCAGCTGGCTTGGGAGACACAACGGGGGCAAACAAGCACTTGATCGATTTTAGAATTTGATTAGATCTTTAAATGCTTAAGACCAGTGCCTTATGGAATTAATGAAAACCAAGTAGTTAATTAGCTGCTGCTGCTTATGAAGTAATTTAATGATTGTTTGAAAATATTTACAAAATATCCAACATGTAACGAGCATTATATAATCCAAGCAATGATTAATTTCACCAGATGCAAGATATTCAAAAGATGCACAAAGCTCTAGCAATTAAATTTCAAAGGATCAAAATTCATTAAATAACCATAAAATTTAAATGCTAACCAGTTACCACTTTCATATAGCTAATCTTCAGATAAAATCTAAGCACATTTAGCTATACCACGAAAAACTTTTCTTTCAATTTTTATTTTTAATTTTTTAAATTTTAATTTATTTTAAATGATTAAAATATAAACCAAGATCATAAAGAAAAACTAAATTTAAAAAAAAACTAAGGACTGAACCTTTTATATGTTTTTTTATGATTTTTATTTTTTAAGGTTTTCAAAATCAAAATCAAAATGAAATTAAAAATAAAAGGTGAAATTATTAGAATTTGAATTCATCTATATACAAAAACCCAAAAGAATGAGAATGAGTTGAAAATCAAAGATGAAAATAAAAATCAAACTTAAATTAAAATTAATGTAACTAACCCTAAGTTCTAAATATATATAAAAGAAACAACTAACGCAACGAATACATGAAATAAATAAGGTTTTGGTGTATTGTTTCTGCAGGTTTATGGTAAGGAGGACGACGACAAGGTTTGGAGACGGAGGTGAGGGAAATGAGGTTTCGCGCTGCAACAATGAAGGACGACAACAAGGTATGGAGGCGTGAGGGCAGATCTGTGGATAAGGAAGGAGGAGCGAAGAGCTGGGCAAATGCTAAATGGCAGAGATGACTTGGAGATGATTGGATATGGCACAGTAGAGGGTTGGCCAGTAAGGAAGGCGTATTGAGAGCAACGTAGGGATGGAGAGGAGATGGCAGTGTAGAGATGTGATGAAACGCGAGAATGGAAGGAGAAGGTGCTTGCGGGTGTGAAATGAATATGCATAGGAGAAGGGATGCAGGTCGGATGGGGTTGCAGCAAAGAGAAAAGGGACAGCGGATGAGAGCGCTGACAGAGTTTTGAAGGAGCTATGACACAAAGATGCAACTGCGAGGAGAATGTTGCTCTGGCAGCGATGAGAGGAGGGGATAGCCAAGGGCCAGGGATAAATCCGAGGCAACAAAACCTTAAAACAAATTCGAAAATAATTCTGCCTGAACAGACCCCAGGGAGCAAAAAAAGAATTTTAAAATTTTCCAGAGAAAGAAAAACACAGCCAAAGGCTGGTAAACCCTTAAAAAAATTTCTCAGAAATTTGTGATTAAAGTGATATTCTTCTGCTTCGGAATTTCCAGATGAAAATCCCACAAAAATTTCCAGATCTGAAGTAAATATTCCTGCTAAAGATGATCCTGAGGCCAGATCTTACCCTCCAAGGCCTAGATCTGGCTTCAGACAAAATGTTTTCTTTTGATCTCCAACCTACAATAACGAAAATAGAATACCCGAAAACAATATGTGCAAGGAAGAAACCTAAAAAATAGCCAAATAATTATAGTAATTACAAACTGAAAGCTTTAAGTAGCCAGATTTATCGTTATGCCACACATATATTTTTTTAAAATTTTAATTTTAAGGTGAGGTGCTTCAGAAAACCCTTCATGCATCCACAACAGAAATTCGAATGATAAGCCCGGGATCAAAACCAGCTGGGCTCTTCAGAAAATGGAATCCGGGAGTTGGCTGGTTCAGCCGAGAACTTCCCCGAACACCCGGTAAACTCAAAATCAAGGATTTCCTACACAACTTAATTTAACCATTAACAAAGAGAGAGAAAACGACAATAAAATCCAGATGTAATGGAGATACTTGCCATCATATTCAGAAATTTAATTACCATTCAAACCCTAGTGACTAAACAAGATACCTGTGTTTAAAATCACTCTTCATCAAGCTATCATCAATCGCTGAAATTAAATTTATGCACAGAAATAAAACATCTTACAGCTTTTCTAGGAGAGTAACACCAACGAGATTTCAACCCGAAAGTCTTTCTTTATTGCTCATAAAAAACGATTACAAGAGAGCTTTCTTTAGCACAAGAGTCACAGATCAAATCATCTCAAATGACCCCTGACACCCTATTTAAAGAAAAATTTCCCAACGGCTAGTTTGAGTGATCCATGTCAAAGTGATCTCGACGGTCGATGAGGATCAAAATCTCTTTTAATCTCATCCATCGAAATTTTAAATGCATTTTAATATATATTAAAAAATTAAAATTTTGCATTTATTTCTTCAAAACTTTGACTTATTGTTATTTTATTATTTTTATTGGACCCTCGAACTTAGCCTTTGGAAAAAAATTACCTAGACCTAGGACTTATGAGGGGTTTAATTATTTTTCTAACCCCCAAGACATTTTACATCATGATTTTTACATTTTTACATCTTAGGGGGGAAAACCCATTTGACAAAGACCCTCATAGACTACCCAGTTCTGTGACACAAACATAATCTAGCAGATCTAGCAATTTGTAATAACCTAACCAAATAGTTAGGATTATCTCCAAATCACTTTTACATAGACTTGATTTAGCACACTAGGACTCCCCTAAGATTCTAATGACGAAATCTATTCCGGCTTTGGGGTTAGGCTGAAGGATAACTCTGCCGATCATGGATTGGTGAGACAAAAAACCTTCCGGAACGTAGATCATGACTAGAAGATTAGGTTTACCTAGGTAATTACATGACACAGATCTGCTAAGATTATTTACAATTTACACATGTAGATTGGGTTTACAAAATAACATGATTAGGCTGATGATGATAGTCAAATGGCACGGACATATCGATCAAGCGCTATCACTTTTGCGAAAAAAGGGGGTGTACAGCTATGGGTAGTTGACACGTAGTGGTCAACAGGTCCCATAGCCTAAACTTCCCTTTAACTCCTAAGTCCTTTACCAAAAATGAGTGGGTCCCATAGCCTCCAAAATTGTTCTCAAAATTGGGGAATTAATTCTGTTCCAAAATAATTTAGGAAGGGAGATTACAGTCCTCCCCTTCCAAATGTTGCTTGTCCACAAGCAACTTCAGTGCTGGATGCCCAAATATGTGCTCACCCTCCCAGGTGGTATCCTCATCCAACAAACTCTTCCAATGCACCAAATACCCCTTGATTGTTCTGCTCCTTAGCTTCCTCTCCCTAGTCTATAGGATGGCTTCCAGTTCGAAAACTAGATGCCCCTCATCATCAAGCGGAGGCAACTCCAAAGCTGCTGTAACTTGTTGCCCCAAGACCTTCTTGAGGCATGAAACATGGAAAATGTTGTGGATCTTGCTCCCTGGTGGTAGCTCCAACTCGTATGCTACCTCTCCAACTCTCTTGATCACCTTGTATGGCCTATAAAAGTGTTGTTGCAACTTCTCGACCCCCTTTTGTTTCAATGTCGACTGCCTGTATGGCTGCAATCGCAGAAACACCAATTCCCCCTCCTCAAAGTGGCTCTCAACACGATTTCTATCAACATATAAATTTTGCTGATTCTGAGTTGTCAACAAATTATCCTTGATAGCCTTGAGGATGTCTTCGCTCCCTAGGATCCAATCACTAGCCTTTGGGGCCTGATTGTCTCAAAAAACAATGTTAGCAAAAGACATATCATCATAACCATATAAAGCATGGAAGGGTGACATATCGACGGACATATGATGGGTGGTGTTGTAGCAATACTCCCTTAAGTGTAGCCGTCGAATCCATGCCTTCTATTGCTCGGTCACAGTTCCTGAGATAGCCCTCTAGCCACTTCTTGACCCTTTCTGTTTGTTCGTATGTCTATGGGTGGTAACTAGTGCTTGGGGTGAGCTCAGTACCCACCAGCCTTAAGAGCTCCTGTCAAAATCCTCCCATAATTCAGTTGTCCTTGTTGCTGACTATGGTCTTAAAGAAGTCCATGCAAGTGGAAGACCTCCCTAAAGAACAAATTTGCCACCTGAGAGGCCGAGTACTGTGTTGGAATGGCAAAGAAATGGGCATACTTGTGTTAGAATTTCTTAAGTCTAACTGTTAGAAATCCTTCATGTACTTTTTGATTTACTTCTACCTACTTGTTCTGTTTAATTAACAAGTTATTTACCATGTAAATACTGAAAGTAAATACAAGTACATGCTTAACACATTATAGATCATCAACTGAAGGAAAAAACAAGCACACAAGTGACACCGTTGTTTTTGGACCAATGTCCCCGGAAAAACCCAATGCGGGAAAATCGGTGCAACTATCTGAGGGTTTTATTATTAAGCAGTTTCAGAATACAATCTGGGTGCCAAACCGGCTTATACAACAGAGAATGATCTCGACAGTAGTACCTCTTAGTTGGAGATAGATATTCCGGCTAAAACCCCGAATGAACAATCGCATAGCTCTCAGCTCCATTCTGCCCCACGAAATCTCCAACGTCTGCCTCTAGGGACTGCATCAACCTCTCTGGCCCAGCGTCACCCCAAATCACCTGGCATTAGCCTCTGGAGGCACTGTGTAAGCCTCTAGAGCCTCTGCGTCACTCACGCTAGCTCTTTCTGGCATTGCGCAGCTCCTTGCTGCCTTTGCGTGGGCCCTAACTGGCTCTGCGTGGCTTCTAGCTGGCTTTGTGTCTCTCTCCCGACTTCTGCTCTGATGCTCCTGGTACCCACTCTGCCTCTTTGCTTCTGGTTTCACTGCCCCTCAGCTGCAACTCTGATCACTTCTTCGATTTCTTCAGTGATCCCTGCCCCAGAAAATCGAATTCTTGATCAACTCGGTGTGTTTTCCAAGTGACCCTCAAGCCTCCTCTTATACTTTTCTCGTTGACAATTCAACGGCCGAGATTAAGTCCCTAATCAACGACTAAAGATTAACTCTGGCTTGATCCATGACTTTTGGACACCTTCTAACACAATTTTTATATTAATTCACATTAATATTTTATTTTCCCTAAGTTTAGACTTAGGGACTCCATTAAAAACATTAATTATTTTAATATCTCCCAAATTGTTTAGAATCTGCCCAAACCATTTCTAGGTATTGGAGATCTCATGTGCTTTCGACTCTCCACCAATTTTCGTGGTTAGAGCACATTTGATGCTACCCCAAATCAACACTCCCTCTTAGCGAGGACTATTCTCTAGTAATACTCCTCACTGAGCATCACCTTGATCATCCAACATCGGCCCTGGTGCTGATGCTAGGCTTGCTGCCCAACATCACTGCTGCATCATGTACTGCTACCCATGGCCCTGCCACTGCCACTGCTGCATCCGTACAAAAGCCCCTCTCATCATGTTGCCCATAACATTGCCACTGCTAACTGCTGCATTGTAACTCAGTCACTGAGAAGTAAGGAACTGATCTCCCAACTCTGACATCTCTGTCAGGCTAGAGACACCTTCGATGCTAAAACTCCCTCTATCGCTGACAAGTGCCTCGTCTCTGTCCTCTGCGATGCTGCAACAACTTCATGCATCTCACATTGCTGCCTCACGCCATCCTGGGAATCTTGCACTATAGCTCCCTCTGTCACTCCATCTGGATCTGTCTCTACTGACATTCGTCAGTATTGCTACTCCTCTTTGGGGCTCCCATAGCAAGGTATAATCCAAGAGGCTGGGTACCTTGAGGATCTTGCCCCTCATCGCCTGTAGTCCATATGACTACAGCTCAATGTCTCCCCACTTCCTGTCAAGTGGCATGTGAGCACTCATGGCACATCCATCATCTATCTCCACTTCCTTCTCCGCCCTTGCTGGCGCAGCCTTGGTTTCGAAAGCCTCTCCCTTACTCTTCTTCCTCGGACACTGGCTCGCATATTGACCCAGTTCCCCACAGTGGAAGCATTTGACCTTGGAGAGGTCCTTCTTCTTTCATTTCTCCCGCTTTCCCTTAGATGCTAGGGCAGCATCCTCCTCTTCCTCCTTGATTATGACTCGCTTGTTGCTGCTTCCAGCTTTGGTTAGCCTTCTGATCTCTTCTTGACGAAGAGCTGCCCACAGTTCCTCCTAATTTGGAAGGGTCGACCTACCTAGTATGCTCTGGACAAACACCTCTCAGTCTTCTGAGACTGGGTTCAGGGTTGTCCTCACCATCAATTCTTGATCTGACGTGGCCCCTATGGAAGTTAGCTGATCCTGGATCTCCTTCAATCGACCGAGGAAGGTGTCGATCTATTCTCCCTTCTGCACTTGGTATGACCGTAACTGATTTTCTAGTAGCATCTTCCTCTGCACGGAAGTATGTTGATACAATTTCGTCAGGGCCTCCCACATCGCATTTGCCGTTTCCTTTTCGACAATATGTGGTACTACATGGTCCTTGACCTCGTCAAGGATGATGCTCTTGGCCCTCGCCATTGCCTCCTCATACTTATCATTCTCAACCAGGTCAACTAGGATCGTTATCGTCTTCAAGGCGAAGTGCTTGAGACGATTTTTGTCTAGAACAGATAAGATTCTGGCCTTCCAAACTACGAGGTTTGAGGCTCCGTCCAGTCTGTCCTGGTCTCTTACCCCATTCATTGCCATTTCGCTGCTCCTATACTTCCCTTCTAGAAGTTCTCGGTGTGACTCCCTCTGAGCCTCGATTTCCCTCTTGGAAACCCCTCTGCCAATGTCGAGATGCACCCGCTCTGATCGTTAGTGCAACTACATCACTGATCCAGATTCCTTAGCTAGAAATCCTCGACAGCGACTGCCTACTCCTTGGTCTTGCCCTGTTAGGTATTGTTCTGACCACAGTACCCCACTAGTTTCACTCCGCAACTTACCCACAACCTCTTATGCCTCACCAAACTGAAGGTTAGAGCTTCTAGGCTCTGTGCAATCCCAACACCAGCAAAATACGCACATCCTGGCCCCTGGCATCAATCCTTCCTGACTGAGAAAGATGACCGGGCACTGTGTAGATCAGGTCTGCTCCCTTCTGCCACTGTGTTGATCCTCCTCTTGACTCAAACTTGAGGACACAAGCACTGCGTCACCCCTTCATTGCTGCTTCTCGACTAGGAACCCGAACAACTTCTGTCACTCGAGATAGCTGTTTCTGCTGCTGCTGCTCTGCTCGGCTGATGTCCTCTGTTATCTTGTGATCTATAACCACTCTTTGATACCATGTTGGAATTTCTAAGTCCAACTGTTAGAAATCCTTCATGTACTTTCTGATTTATTTCTGCCTACTTGTTCTGTTTAATTAACAAGTTATTTACCATGTAAATATTGAAAATAAATACAAGTACATGCTCAACACATTACAGATCATCAATTCAAGGTAAAAACAAGCACACAAGTGACACTGTTGTTTTTGGACCAATGTCCCCGGAAAAACCCAATGCGGGAAAATCGGTGTAGCTATCTGAGGGTTTTTATTATTAAGTAGTTTCAAAATACAATCTAGGTGCCAAACCTGCTTACCCAACAGAGAATGATCTCGACATTAGTACCTCTCAGTCGGAGATAGATATTTCGGCTAAAACCTCGGATGAACAATCCCACAACTCTCAACTCCAATCTGCCCCACGAAATCTCCAACGTCTGCCTCTAGGGATTGTGTCAACCTCTCTAGCCCAGCGTCATCCCAACTCGCCCGCCGTCAACCTCTGGAGGCATTGCGTCAACCTCTAGAGCCTCTGCATCACCCACGCTGGCTCTCTTTGGCACTGTGTAACTCCTGGCTGCCTTTGCGTGGGCCCTGATCGACTCTGCGTGGCCTTTAGCTGGCTCTGCGTCCCTCTCTCCCAGCTTCTGCGCTGATGGTCCTGGTACCCTCTCTGCCTATCTGCTTCTGTATTCATTGCCCCTCAGTTGCAACTTTTATTACTCCTTCGATTTCCTCAGTAAGCCTTGCCCCAATAAATCGAATTCTTGATCAACTCGGTGTGTTCTCCAAGTGACCCTCAACCCTCCTCTTATACTTTTCTCGTTGACAATTCAACGACCGAGATTAAGTCCCTAATCAACGGCTAAGATTAACTCTGGCTTGATCCATGACTTTTGGACCCTTCTAACACAACTTTATATTAATTCACATTAATATTTTATTTTCCCTAAGTTCAGTCTTAGGGACTCCATTAAAAATATTTGTTATTTAAATATCTCCCAAACTGTTTAGAATCTGCCCAAACCATTTTTGGGTATTGGAGATCTCATGTGCTTTAGCCTCTCCACCAATTTTCGTGGCCAGAGCACATCTGATGCTACCCCAAATCAACAATTTGGTTAGCCGGTTGACCACCACATAGATATAATCCTTGCCCTACACTGCTGGAAACCCTGTGATGAAATCCATGGAGATACTCTCCCATTTCCCCTTAGGAAGGGGAGAGGCTGCAACAACCCGGCTGGATGAGTCAACTCCCCCTTGTTCCTCTTATAGGCTTCACACTCTTGTACATACTACAAAACGTCCCCCTTGAGGCCGTTCCATGTGAAGCGCTCTCTCGCTGCCATGTAGGTATTCCTGAACCCTTGATGCCCTGACAATGGAGAATCATGGGCTACATGAAGTATCCACTCCCTGGATAGTGAGTTGGGAACCAAGAATATGCACACCTTGTAGTAGATAATCTCAGCCATCACTCGCTAGCGCTCATTTGTATGAATGCCCTCCAAGATCTCACATGCCTGTCGATCCTTGGAGTACTCTACTAACAATTGCGCCTTCCAGTCATGGCAAATGCTCGTGTGTGAAAGCCCTACTGGTCTTCAAGATAGTGCATCGTCTACTGCATTGTGCTTCCCCTGCACATACTCAATATCAAAATCTTAGGCCTGCAACTTGCTGATCCACCTTTGCTTCTTGTCATTGAGGCCCTATTGGCCCATGAAGTGGTGAAGACTATTGTGATCTGTTTTCACCCGAAACCGGTTGCCCACCAAGTATTGCTGGAACTTGGCCAACACATGCATGATGGCCAACATCTCCTTGTCGTATATAGAATATGACTGTTCATGTGGTAGAAGCTTTTGACTCTCGAAAGCAATGGGGTGCCCACCTTGGGACAAAACTGCCCCAATCCCCTCACCTGATGAATCACACTCCAACGTGAATGGCTGCGTGAAATCTATGAGTGCCCACTGCCAATATTGGGCAACTACTCATCACCTCCTTGAGGTGATCGAAATTTGTTTGGGCTCCATCTGTCCATGCAAAAGCCCCCTTTTTAGTCAAATCTTTGAGGGGTGCCGCTAACTGTGAGAAGGCCTTGACAAACTTTCAGTAATACATGCAAATGCCCAAAAACCCCCTCAGCGCTGTCACATCTCTGGGCACCGACCAGTCCCAAATGGCCCTGATCTTCTCCTCATGCACCTTACCCCCATCGGCGCCAATGATGTGTCCCAAGTAAAGCATCTATGTTAGTCCAAACTCACACTCAGACAACTTGGCGTAGAACTGTTGCTCCTCTAAAATGTGCAACACTGTCTCTACATGTTGCAGGTGCTCCTCCCGTGTCCTGCTGTAGATCAGGTTGTCGTTGAAGAAAACCAACACAAATCTCCTCAACTTCCCTCTGAACACAAGGTTCATGCATGACTGGAAAGTGACAAGGGTGTTGGTCAACCCAAAAGGCATGACCAGGAACTTGAAATGCCCATAATGACACCTGAAGGATGTCTTAGGGATGTCATGATCCCTCACCTGGATCTGATGATACCCCTATCACAAATCTATCCTAGAAAAGAACTTAGCTCCTCTAAGCTCATCCATTAGCTCATCAATACGCGGTATGGGATATCGATTCTTCAACGTCTTCTTGTTGAGTGCTCTATAGTCAATGCACATGCGCAAAGTTTTGTCCTTCTTCACCAACACTATCGAAGAAGTGAAAGGACTGGAACTCAAGCCTGATGTGGCCCAACACCAACAACTCCCTGATGGCTCGCTCAATTTCATCCTTATAGGCTTTGGGATGCCTATAGGGTGTGGTGATGACTGCTTGCACACTGGGCTCCAACTCTATGGTGTGCTCAAACCCTCTGCCAGGTGGCTGCCCTGGTGGTATATCTCCAAAAACTATCGGATATCTGTCCAGTATAGCTTGTATGTATGGATGTGGCGGCTTGGTCTGTCCCCTGACCTCTGAAATCCTCAACTCTACTGCCCATGCTATGTCCTTATTCCTCAAATTGGCCTCCATCCTGTGGGCCAAGACTTTAAGTATGGGGGTTTACGCAGTGCATTATATTAGATATCATTTTGGGATTCAACTGCGTTAAGTAAGTCATTCACGTATGACCATTTCCATGAGAGGTAGTCGCAACTGACTAATTTCTCATGATTTTGAATGGTTCACTTAGCACTCATTTCATCGGGTGATGCTCACAGGGGTGAAGAAGTGGGATTGAAACTAGTGAAATGTGGAGAACGAATCACATAGCATCAATCATCACTTCAGAGGCTTGCACCCGGTAACCAGGACTTCCCAGGAGGTCACCCATCCCAGAACTCCTCTGGCTCAAGCGCGCTTAACTGTGGAGTTTTTCCCACAATCAAGCCCACTTAGCTTGCTACCCCATTT
>APFE031136172.1:243153-332115 GCA_000404065.3 Pinus taeda | reverse complement strand
GTGATGCCTCCCCTCTGGACCATCTGAGCATCAATAAAATTGTGGGTGGCCCCACTGTCTACCAAGACTGAGACATGTTGCCCCTGCACTGTGCCTGTGATCCTTAGGGTTAGAAGTTTGGGAACCCACACAAATAGGCTAGGACTCCCTTGGATGGTGCAAAAGGTGCTTCCCCAAGTGGGGTTGGTGGTGGTGGTCCACTCTCTATGGGACCCTCATTGTCTCCCCCACCATACTCCAACTCCACCTCATCCTCTCGATCGCTGTTCGAGAAGACCTCGATATAATGGGCCTTGCTAGCTGTGCATAGATGGCCCGATGCCCATGGCTTCCGACATGTAAAGCACAACTTCCTCCTCTGAAGGTCTCTCCTAGTCTCATCGTTCATCTGCCCACGCCCTTGTGCTGCTCTCTGGGCTAGGGGTGGTCTAGTATCACTCCATTTTTGAGGGTTGGGAGTGTGTGGTGGAAAGGTGCCGGGGTCTTGGGGATGCCTCCCTACTAGTCTCTCGTACAAGTCATGACCTTTAGAAGAGTAGAGGGTCTGCGCTACTTCACCAGTCCACGCTGTGGTTCCATCAACCCCTCTACAAATGTGTACACTCGCCTGGCATCCGACAAATCTGGTGCCATGACCGAGACCCTCAGGAACTCTGAAATATAATGCTCTGAATATCTTGTCTGCTTGAGTTGGGTCAACTCCCTGAAGTGAGCCGCCAGATCCCTTTGATCAAAACACTCCACTACTCTCCTTGTGAAATCCTCATAGGAGGTCACGTTGGCATGCCCTAGAGTGGATAAGCCATGAAACCAATGCCATAGAGTGGATAAGCCATGCAACCACCAGTCATGTGTCTCCCCCTCCAAATGCAAAGTGGCCATTTTAATGGCCTCTACTTCCGTCATCCTGTTGAGTTGGAAATAGGTGTCCAGCTTCTCCACCCAATCACGAGTTGTGCACTTGGTAGTGCCATCGTATGTGGGGAAGTACGTCTTCCCAATGGTGCGTTGCACCTCAGAGATCTGCGTGCTGCGGCCTCCAGAGCTCCTTCCCTTCTCATTCTTCTTGAGCTGGCAATAATCTCCGAAAGATTGTGCTGCTCTGAAGTCTTCTCCCATGGACTACCACTCCCTGAAATACTCTCCCATAGGCATCTGATCATCAACTCCTCCCTGTTCACTAGTGCCAAGGGTACGAAAGAAGGTAGCATGGCTCTAGTTGGTCCACTAGAGGATGGTGGTTGCATAGTAGGTGAGGGGTGGTCATATTGATGAGGGGCTCCAGAAGTCTCTCCCATTAGAAGGTGAGTGCTCCGTTCTCGGTTCTGCATTTAGATCTCATCTAACATCTCCTTCTGCCCCTTTGCCAAATCATTCAGGGCCTTCAAAACACTGTCAAAGGCCAGCTCCTCCTTGCTCTTGGGCTCCGGTACCTTTGACTTTTATATGTAATATTTTGTCTGTCCTCCTCGTCACTCATAGGAAAGTCCCCCACGGCTGAGCCAAGATCTGGGTTTTGATACCACTGTAATGTTTGTAGTGAGGAAAAACATTGATATACAAAGCAAATAACAAATTACACCACAGAAAATTTCAAGCTTTAACATACACTCATGAAAAACCAGAAATTTAGAAGCCGCTGAGCCATTTTATTATAAACTGGAGTAAGAGTCCAAATACATGGAAGGAATGCACCTGGGATTGCCTCAAAGGCAAGCAGAGAAAAACTCAGGTGAATAAATATGAAGCCCAGATGCTGCTATCAACTGCCCAAGCACTGCTCTGCAATGCCCCAACAATTCTGCACCGTCTGCTGCAAAGATATAGCTGGAAACCCCTCAAGTGCTCAGAAAATTCTGCAAAATTACCTCTAAGCTCCCTAAGCAAAACCCACCGAAACCCAGAAAGTGTTTGGCCTAATTCCAACCTCCGAAAATCAACCCCCAAAGGCCTTATGCTCTTCACTAGCTGCTGAAATACTCTGCCTATCAATGCACCGGCAAACCTCTCCAAAAAGGCTGCAATCAACTCCACAAATATTATCCTTATTTCTCCCTGCAAGTTCCAGCCTCAATGACCAAGCTCCTCACTCCCACGTGTGCCCAGTGACACCCTTCTGCGCAGGCCAGGGAGCAGCAAACTCACTCCAGAAAATCGCTGTCTCCTCTAGCTCACAAACTCCCCAGAAAGCTTGCAAAATACTTGAGCTCCCTTCTTCTAATTTCCTCCCGCAATTTCTCCCTGAAAGAGCACTAAAATGGCTCCCTCAAGAGCCTCTCCTGCGTCCTCCAGAAATACGCACTGCCTGGCAAATCTGAATACAAATGCTGGAAAATTCACTGTAAGTTTCCTCCGTATAGGTGTGAAATAACCTCTCTAGGTTGGCACTCAAAGTCCCCCGTAGAAAGGGTGAGTTCTCCGCTTGGAAAACTCGTGCTAAACAACAAGTGACCCGGCTAAGCAGCTCGAGCAACTGAGTTAAGTTTTTGATACGCCAAAATATGCAATTGAATTTGAGCTTCCTCTTATAATTTCGTGGGCCTTCCTTACCATGTGGCCCCCTCCACCAAGCAAATCGAATTCCCTCCTAAGCATTTCAAACCATAGGCTAAGTGAAGTGCGATTTTCATTGTGTGGGTGCCCCCGACATTCCACTAACAAAATAATTTGATTTCCTTTTAACTCTTAAGTCCTTTACAAAAAATGAGTGGGTCCCATAGCCTCCAAAATTGTTCTCAAAATTGGGGAATTAATTCTGTTCCAAAATAATTTAGGAAAGGACATTACATATTGAGATATAGGTAGACAACAACACTACATTAGCTTTTAGATCTATAAGACCTTTTGTGCTTGACAATGAGACCCTAATAGACTTGTCCTGTAAGATTCTAGGATAGCTTGTGCCACATGAACAATCAAGATACCTTCCCAAATCTTGATGGTTGGTTGCAACAGCTTGGTGACAAGACCTATCTCAAACCAAACCTTCTTGCTCATTTAGTTCATTTGTCCAAATATCTATTGGGAGTTTCTTCCCTATGGCCTCAAATGGCCAAAGAAATTACATCAAGGGAGGCTGATTGCTCCCCTCAATGAGCCACCCCCCTGATGGTATCAGTATTTTTTTTAGTTCTTCGTGGAACTTACACATGCCTGCACTGGTGATTTGTTTCCCAACTCCATGCTTTTAGGTTATAGACTGTTTTTCCAAACATTGGCTAGTTTAGCTTATATGTTGTTTTTCTAGGAGCAAATTTTGTACTCCCACTTTGTATCTCACACTATTGTACCTAGCAGTCCCATTGACCTATTTAGAGTCATTTGTTGGACATTAATAAAATTACCTTTTCTTATTTTATCTTATTAGTAAATGATGTAGAAACACATATAGAATAGTACTTCACGAAACCAAATCACATTTGCATAGGTGCCTACTCCCTACATAAGAGAAGAGGGTAAACATGTCTTCTTTGGTCCCAATCTCATGGTAATCTACGTATTTTCTAATTATATCCATCTCAGTTTATATTTTACATAGTCAACTCTATTCTAAAAGTTGCTAGTGCTACAATTTTGAAGGAATTTGTTGCATCTCAATAGGTTGCTTGGTAGTGTTTGTACATAGATTGCATTTGTTCAAACAATTGGAGTGCTTATTTTATTTTGTTTGTGGGTACTGTTACTGACCAAATTAGCAGGGTTGCCAAGGTCCTTGCAACCCATTATGATTGGCACAGATAGGATGACCCACTGTCACTTTGGCCCAAATCCCCACTGTTAATGGGAGGATTCCCTTGTGATAAATTCACCCAAAAAAGAATGATCAGTGCCTTTCTATGGGTTCTTGGGTGAATTGGAGGAGTTAATTATTATTGTTATACTGGTTTAATGTGTAAAATATGTAGTAATAAATCTAAACCAGTAAAGTATATCACTCAAACGTAAAGATATATAATGTAGATAGCACAGATGAGTGTACAAATATCATACTAACAAAATATACAAATGTTCCCTTCTTTATACCTTTGATTAGAGGGGTTTTTTTATTGAATTGCTTACTGTCCTGTGGTTTCTGACTGTAAAATCTGCAGAAAAATGTAGAAAACAACAACAGTGCTCCTCGAAAACAGTCACCTAATAGTGCCTTAGCACTTGAGATGAAAGATCTAAGGGTGGACAGGCTAGGAGATGAAAGATGGACCATTTGAGATCAATCCTAAGACTTGAACCAACAACTGTTGATTTTTCCTTAGTATCCCAGATCTGGTCTATGTTTAATCATGATCATAAACACACTGCAATACACAACTACAAGCTCTTTGCATAGCGGAAATGTAACAAAAGTGAATCAACAAAGTAGAAGACAAATATTTGACCCAAAAGTTGTTTTTATTAGTCCTTCAATAAAACAAACTTAGGGCTCTGATACCAGGGATCATGGCCCTTACAAAGCCCTGATACAAGACAACTAGGGCTTGAGGTCAACTTCTTTTGACCCTCAATCTGCCCAAAAGAACAATGACAAAAATGACCAACTTGCTGATGATGCCGTTACACAACAATCCTTTCAGTCTTTTGTTGCTGACACCTGGCTGTCCTTTGCCTCAAATCTCACAGAGAAATACCTCCATCAACTTCTCTGCATGTCAACTGCTCACAGTGGTCTTTGTCCTTAAAGAAACACTGCATATATACACCCCAAATATGCTCAGCTTCTCATAGTAGATTTTTCTTTCAAATCACTGTATACTCAGCCCTTTACCCTTGCTGTTCAGCCCTCCTTTCTGAACAAACTTCAACAATTATACCTCTGCAGTCATCTTCAGCAAAATCAGAAGCCCTTATACCCTTTGCTGGCCTCTACTTAGGCCTGAAGTTCCTCAGTCCTGTGCCATAGAATTTCTGAGGCCTCTGGGCCCCCAAATAGACTCCCTGCAGCCTCCTAACCTTAGCTGTGGCCCCTTTATCTCAGCCTGTACCCTCTTTATCTCTGCGCTTGATCCTGAGGGAGATCGACCCTCTTTCCGGCCACTTCACAGGCCTTATGACCTTCAAAGAATTAGGGCTTTGGCCCTCTTCCAAAGCTCAGAACCAGACTTGGCTTAGACAGAGATGCATCATGTCTTTTCCTTCTTGCATAGAACCAACATCCAGCAGATTAGACCTAGAAGGAAAACTCAGCCTCCTTCACTAGACAAACTCTTCCTCATACCTCAGAAAGATTGTCCTTCCTTATACCTGTGGTCTTCACTTGGGCTAATGATCTTGGCAAGATGATTTGCAATCATGATGAGATCTCTCCTTTGGTCTCTCATATAAATTTCTCTCCAACTATTGATTTAGTAGCTCTTTGATCCATTAAAGTGCCTCCACAACAATAATTAGAATAAACAAACATTATCTTTGGGTATCAAGCCCCGGACATTGGGTTGAAAGCCTACAACTTGGGTACTTTACCTAATTAGTAAATAAAACTAAACTAAAACAATATATATATGTTTGTTGAAAAATGATTTATCCTTTACCACAAGATATTACATCAAGATTGCTGGGTTGTGAATCAAAATAGCATTCAAGTTGAAAATATAGTTTGGACAGTGAGGTGGGCTTGGACTCGAAGAGAGTGTATCACTCCCACCTATGTCTAAGTCTCCTAACAACTTTTCAGATCCAACTAGGTGCAATCTGTAGCGAGATGTCTCCAATCTTTGGGTTGACTATGTGATGGAATGTGCTTCACCTTGTCGAAGCTATCCCCTAAAATGATGGGTCCAACCCTTGGTTCCAAGTACCTCCACCTACAACAAGAATGGTGAAGTAGACTAGGGTATAGCGCCTAGTCCACCCTCTTCTTATGACTATGTAGCTCATCAACAGATTGTCCCTTCAACATGTAATGTCCCGAATGAGAAAATTTTGGAACAAGCTCTTCACATAAAATTTGTCATACATTTAATAGAAGATTGCCATGTAAAATTAAACAAAATAGAGCACTGCAATCTCATAACACAATGAACAGGAAATATTCAGCT
The DNA here is from genome assembly GCA_000404065.3 of Pinus taeda. Classification (NCBI taxonomy): domain Eukaryota; kingdom Viridiplantae; phylum Streptophyta; class Pinopsida; order Pinales; family Pinaceae; genus Pinus; species Pinus taeda. The sequence goes on along the minus strand of APFE031136172.1, from coordinate 326,083 downwards.
TTATTATATTAGAAGAACTAGGGTTTAAATGCAAATACAACCCATATAGCTGAGATCAATGGCCTCGGACAGATCTACAATAATGCCGCTATCAGCCTCCAAAACAAACTAAAAAACCAATGCACTGCAACCTGTGAACCCTAAATGGATTCACCAAGGGAAAATGGGTGCTCGCCCAATCTCTCTAAATTACCCGAGGGGTTTCATCTTGGGGCTACCAATGGAGTAGAGAACTGGGTTCTCAACCTCTCATACAATAAATAATACTCAATCCAAGATGTCCTCCAATGGTCTCCTCCTCCTCTTTTATAGATTCGATGGACTCCTCTAGAACCTTCTATTTTATTATTATTATTTTAATCATGGAGCACTTTTCCCTCTTTTATTTCAATTAAAATATTTTTTTAATGCGGGAAAAGGGTAAATTGGCCACCATGTCTCCTCAGGCCAATGAAACTCATATTTAACCATCTCATCCTGTAGATCTTCCCGTTTCGGTTCCAACGAGCTATTACACTAAGGTCTTCCACCAATTAATCTCCTCGGACCACCACCTCGAGCATAATTAATTAAGTTATGCCCAATAATAATGCTGATTTCTGAAAGTTGTCGGAATGCGATGGATCGAAAGGCAAACTATGCGGATGATGGAATATGCCAAGTGAATGCCATCAAATCCCATAAAAACTCTGCAAACTCCATCGAAACCCCTGATGCCATAAACCTGCTCCACTGACCTGGCCATCTCCTGCCCTGGAAATCCACCTTGGTTGCACTATGAAGAAGGATAAAAATGGGGACATGACACAACACTTGTGTGATCCTTATTAATTATGAGAAATCTTATTATAAACTCTATTATAATATTAATCGGGAGAACACAAAATTGGAAAAGCCAACCCACATAATGATAACAAGGTGTTTGCAAAAATGAGTTCTATATTATGGCATCAAAATGATCTCACAAATCAAGAACACTTCAACTAGAGGAGAGGCTAGTCTTTTATGGTTTTTCTTTAATGGCTAGATAACTAGTTGGTCCTCTTTTGAGGAAAATAATTTACTTGTCATCCACATGTTAGAGACTAAGCAAAAATTTTAATAAAAATATTTTATCACAATGATATTTTGCCTACTTAGGGGAATTGATTAGGTACAACATGATCCTTAGAAGCTCAGATCCCACTTGCATTTGTCCTAGAAGGTAGAGAAATGAAGAATTATTGTCCAGAAAGGCCCAATGATCCAACTTCAAGTATATGAGGAAGAACATTTTGAATATTTGAATTGGATAAATGATCCTTGCCCTCTTTTTGTGTTTCCAGATAAAACTTATCCTATCATCGATCAATAACATGAGGAATTTGTTAAGGGATGTATTAAAAACCCTAATATCGGAGTAGCATGATCCGGATTATCCACAGTATCATGTTCAATCTGTCGACGTTTCAAACCCCAAAGGGGGTCCATCATCAGGACTAATTTTTAGAAACAACCACAGAAGCTTAAAGTCTAACCCTAATATCGTTTTAAATGCTATTGAAACAAGGGATAAATTTGATAAAAGAATGCGTTACACAAGGCGGAATAAACAACATGAAAATCCTGTAACAAGCTATAATGATGGCCCAACTAAACAATGGACTAGAGCATCTTTATCTTTGAGTGTTGATCCCAGCCCCCCTCCAGTGCAGAAAGATGATGATGATATTACTTTGAATATTGATTTGGTAAATCTCCTTGCTAAGGTAAATGTTTTAGTGCCTATTCTTGAATTACCTAAATTTGAACCTCAAAGAGACCAAGTAAAGAAATTCTTTAACTTTGATAAAGAACCTGAGGACCCTCTTGTAATATTACAAAGTATGCATTATTGGTGAAGGAATGGAGCACATGCACCTTTGTTTCTGACATTAGTTGTGAACAATTTGCTTCTTCATAATTGTATGCTGGACTTTCTGCTTCTGCTGATGTGATGCCTTTGAAGGTCAAGAACCAGTTAGAGTTACAAATTACAAGGCCTTATAGAAATGTGTGTGGTTTTGATTCTAAATCGTTCCAAGTTCCTGGCCTTATTAAGGATTTAAAGGTATGTTTGGTTACCTGTCCTGACATAGCTATGTTAATGGATGTTGTTGTTATCAGTGTTAACAGAATTGGAGTGGAACCATTTGAACTGGTCAGTCCGGCTAGTTTTCTCCCCAAACCCGTCTGACTGGCAGAATGAAACTGGAAATGGTGGGTTCTTATATGGAACTGGCCAGTTTGGTACTCAACTAGGCTTTTTTTTCACCAAGTTGACCAGTTCTGTACAATGCAACCAAGGGCCATCCAAACCATGGTTTTAAAACCCGGCCCATTTTTGCAATAAATACCATAAATACATTTTGTAGCATTGTGACCCTCTTTTTCTCAATTAATCTTTGCCCTAATTCCAATGTCCTTGGTTCTATAATCCTCAAAGGAATGAAATTGATGCTCAATGCTCCTATGCAAGTCTGCTTTGTTGTATTAAAAAAATTCTTCCAGCTCTTTATTTTCTTCAATCAACTTTTTTATGTGTTTTCTCCAATCCTATATTCTATTCTTTTTGTCTAGTAATATTTTGTAGCTGTTTACAACTTGAATGAATTATATCAACAGGGGCGACAAACAGGCCACAGGAACTTGATGAAGCTGCTCGTAGACGTCTAACAAAGCGCTTGTACATACCACTACCATCTACAGGTACAGCTTAATGCAGAAACTGTTTTATTGTGTTGTCTTTACAATGTAGGTGGAAATTACTGTATTCTGTTGTCTTTACAATATAGATGGGTTGCAAATTTGTTTGGAATCAACTGCCTATTTAAGGTGCTGAACTTGAGCTCAATATTACTGTAGAAGCAAGATCATGGATAGTAAAGAATCTGTTGGAGAAGGATGGCTTGCTTACACTCTCAGTTGAAGATATAAGCTCTATCTGCAAGATTACCGAAGGTGATATAATTCTTCGAGTTCATGAGTATTAAAACCTTTTTGTATTCCTGTCCATCCGTTGTTTTTGCTTACTTTGTATCAAACTAAACATTCTTTTATTTTGTTCCACTGGAGCTGGGAAATTCTGGTGTTTCAGGGTATTCTGGATCGGACATGAAAAATCTTGTCAAGGATGCATCAATGGGACCACTTAGAGAAGCCTTGAGGAAAGGCATTGACATTGCTAACTTAAAAAAAGAGGATATGAGGCCTGTTATGTTCCAGGTTAGAAAGTTTGGCAATGGATTTGTATGCCCCACATATTTTATCTGTCTTAAATTTAAGTTTACACCTGCTAGCAATGGGATTTGAGGAGTTAGCTTTCATGACCTGCTAGTTTGTTATAAATTTGTTGCTTTGCTTGCAGGATTTTAAGAGTGCATTGCAAGAAGTAAGACCTTCTGTTTCCCAAAATGAACTTGCAATCTATGAAGAGTGGAATCGACAATTTGGCAGCCTTTCAGTGTAGTTATCAGACTGAGAAATTGTGTAAGCAGTAGTTTTCAGTCGTATTCATTTAATCAGAAACCATATCATGGCAGCTCATTTCTGTTACTTCTGTAAGTACGGAAATGTAATAGAATAGCTGAGATTTCAAAACGGAAGATCTTTGACTGATCTAACATGTTTTAGTGACATTTGATTTTTGGTAGTGTTTCTAGAGGTGGCCATCTCGAATGTATTTTGCTCTTCTAAATTCAGTCTTTATTTGCACTGAATTTGATGGATCAACTTTGAACTGCCAGGCTAAAGAGTTTATTGACAACGCAGTAACTCCTGCTAATCAATATTTGGGATGAATTGTTATACTGAAAGGGATGATGGACCTGATGGCTTCAATACAAATGAGTTCAGGGTTTTCCAGGAGAAGAAATGTGGTCACGAGAAAATATTTACGATCATAATAGGTCATCAAACATATCTGAGCATGGTTTCTTGCAGGCTTTCTTATGTGTACTTCTGCCATATGGGTTGGAAGTCTGCTTTCTGTCTGAAATATTTTATCCTAAACCCATGAAGTTTAGCGGCATTGAGATGGTCTCAAGGCACTTATCTTCAGAGTCAGTCAAACCATGTTGTCATGTTCTCTCTGATTAAGTTTTATAATGAGAATGCAACATGCAATCTACTAGCCCTCATCATGAAAGTGTATTCTGCAGTCTATTTGTACACTATCTCCAAACTATGAAATCCCTGATGTAACAAATATAACAATAATAATATAATATAATAAATAGGCTAATTGAATAGTCAAAAGGTCGAAGGACATATACCCATGACCACCAGTTAATGCATATAGGTTTTTGAGAAATCATATCCATGATGAGTAGATCATGGGGTTTAGTCTCTATCAGGTCTCACTTTCAAATCTTATGGGGAGGGCTTGAGCATGGAAACTATTTGTGGGGTTTCTACTGTTCCAAGCATGTCCAGCCCTGACCGAATCTCAAACAATACTGGTAACAGTATCCTGTTGTTGGGCATATATTCTTCCATCTAACATCTAAACTGCCCCAGCCTAGGTACAGCATAATAATGGAAAAAAATGTTTTAAAAGTCATCATTTTTATCATTCATATATCAATTATTTATTACTATATATTTGATACAATTGCACAAATCTTCTAGCAATCTTGTGATAATCAGGAACCAGAAGAAAATCTTATCAACATCGTTGATTAAAATCTGCATTTAACACAACAGTTCAAGCTACCTCCAAGCTGCTGCTCCATACAGTCTGTAGGATTCTCACACCACCAAGTCTGCTGTATCTCAACCACAAAAGCCACAGCCAACCTTATGCACCCAGCTATGCAGTATTTAATGTTGTGGCAGGTGGTGTAGAGACTGTTGGATTTGAATTAATGCTGTGGCAGGTGGTATTGAGGCCTTTGGATTTGACCACCTGACACAGCATTAATTCAATTCCAAGGGCCTTTATACCACCTGCCATAGCATTAGATGCCATGCAGCAGGGTGGATATTGGCCACCCAAAAGTCACTGCCACTGGTGCCACCAAGTTCACCTTACATCCACCAATTTCTGTGTAGGCTAAAGTCCAAATGTTTTACACCTTTGTCATGCGAATTTTCTAACCTCCATTTCTGAATGATTGTTGATTTCTGGTAGCAGGATGTACTCTAAGCCTCAAAATGTGCAGGGAGGCTAGGACATATGTATTCCAGAATACCCAGAAATCGTTTTGGGAAATTCCACCCAGAGATAGTTTTATTAAAATAATTAATTATTTTTAATGGATACCTGAATCTAAACTTAGGAAATTAAAATAATTAAAGGGTATTAATTAAACTGAGGGTGAAACTTCTAGAAGAAGATGAAGATCAAATCAAAATGATCTGAGCCATTGATTAAAATCTAATTTAGGCTGTTGATTACTCAACGAGAAGATTATAAGAAGGACTTCAATGGGCATTTGGAAAACACATCGAGTCAGAGATCAGAGATCGATCTTCTCAAGAGGGCAGCGCAAAGTTGCATGAGAGGTCATCAAAGAGATTACTTGCAGTGAGGGGTAGGGATAGTTTTCCAGGGGAAGTTTTCTTGATCCAGAGAGTGCAAGGAAGAAAGCGCAGAGAGTAGTCTGGAGAGGCAGTGCAGAGCTTCAAAGGGAGTCCGTATTTCTACTAGGGAACAGTCGGGATCAAGTGCCGGAACTGGGGTGTGAGACCGAGAGGGCAGAGGGTCAAAGTTTCTAGCAAGTAGAAGATCAAGAGGAGGTGCAACACAGTCCCAACAACAGTGACACAGTAGGTGCATAGGTGTGATGCATTGCTGCACAGAGACAACGCAGAGGATCATCTCCAGTGTAGATCAGTTCTGTATTTTCCAGTGACAGGGTGAGATCATCTCACTATCTTTTTGTCCAGTTTGATCTCCGTATAGGATTGCTAGTTTGGGCATCCGAAGAATTGTATTCTTAATACTAACCCTAAAGCAACCCTTGCAATAAAGGGGCATCAAGAGCAACAATAGAAGAATGACGTTTCTAAGATCAAATGTTTATGGTGTGGTGAATTTGGTCACTACGTTATGCATTGTCCTCTCAAGAAGAAAGACAAGGATGAGAAACATGATCTACAGGCTGCAACTGCAAAGATCGAGGAGGAGGAGGTTGCCATGATTGCCTAGATACCTCCAAGGGAGAGGTGGGGTGATCTAGTACTCTAGTTCGAAGGAACTGTAGATTGGTAGTGTCCATTGAGGAGTCCACCTCATGGATTAATACCTTGTTATGGGAACCCATAAGAGATGTGGCAGGATGGACAATTGGTACAAAAGATGCCATAGTGACAGTTGTAGTGGCTAGGAGCGCCAAAGATTGAACAACGCAAAGCAGAGTTGGCAGCAGTGCAGAGTTAGCAACGTCGCAAAGACTTGAAAGGGTCAACACAAAGACTAGCAGCAGTCAGAACTCCAGCAACAGATGCATCATGCTGAACACCTTTGGTTCAATATTTTGGATGCTTTTTTGTTGCAACAACAATAGAGTTGCAATGCATATGCAGTTGACAACAACATGCAGAGTCAACAACAACACAAATGCATCATTTGCGCAATAGTTGGCGGGAAGGGAGATGTTATAGAGTCAGGGTGATGCTTCAGTAGGTTGCATTACTAGAGTGCATTCCTCGCTAAGAGGGAGTGTTGATTTCTGGTAGCATCGAATGTGCTCTAAGCCTCAAAATTTGCAAGGGGGCTAGGACACATGTATTCCAGAATACCCAAAAATCATTTTGGGAAATTCCACCTGGAGACAGTTTTATTAAAATAATAAATTATTTTTAATAGATGCCTAAGTCTAAACTTAGGAAATTAAAATAATTAAAGGGTATTAATTAAACTAGGGGTTAAACGTCTAGAAGAAGACGAGGATGAAGTCAAAATGATTTGAGCCATGGATTAGAATCTAATCTCAGTTGTTGATGTTAGAAATACTAAGAGGGGGGTGAATCAATATTTCTTTTCAATTGTTATTTTTACTAGGTAAATCAATTATATTTAGAACACAAAATGAACAATAGGAATAAATGCTTTTATTAATATAATCTTTACAATAAATCAGGTACAATATATATAGGGCTCCAACCCATATCCAAGCACCAACCCATTGCCAAGCACCAACTTGGTCTTTTGTGAGGCTCTAACCTCTAGGGCACTAACCCTATCTTGTGAAGGCACCAACCTTGGATTTAGGAGCACCAAATCTAAGGATACGAATCCTTTCAATTCTGAGGCACCAACCCCGAGGGCTCCGACCCTATCTTGTTAAGGCACCAACCTTGTCTAGTTTGAGGCTCCAACCTTTAGGGCACCAACCCTTTGGGCTCCAACCCACTGCTATATTTTGTCTAGATATGTTTGATAGTAATTCTCTGCTCCCAAAATCTTCTTCACTGAATTCTGTCAACCTACAACATTACTGCTATATTCATGACAACCTATCTTCATATGAAGGAGACTTCACAACTCTTGATATTGCCCAAACAGAGTCTGCAAAAGTTACCTCATGATGATTTTAAATAGGCATCATGATTTCCAATAATGTCTCCAAGATCTGTTGATGCTTTTGAACATGATATCTTTGATAGGTTGCGTTAAGCCCTCAATGTCTGCACAAAGATAATTCTCTGTTTTCAACCCTTTGTTCTTTACTGTTGTGGTAACTGTTTCAGGAGTGCCTGCTTTTCACTGTTCTTACTATCGCGATATCTTACTTCTAAGAAACAAACTCACAAATGCTTCAATGCTGGTGCTGTCTATTGCTCCCTTCAAATGATGACAAATGAAACTTTATTTTCCCTTCACAAAACTGTTATGTACTTGATTAATTCATCACATGTATGAGCCTTTCAAAGATTAACCCAATCGACAGAATTGCTCATCCTTCGGCTTCTTTCCTACTGGACCTTCGACTTTCTTCTTTCTTGCTCTATCTTCAGCTTCCTCTGTTCCTTCAAGTTCACGAGTTGTGAACTATTACTTCTTCTCTCTATAATCGATGTCCGAATACATACATCAAGTGAAGCGTTTCAACTTGTATATATATATATATATATATATATATATATATATATATATATATATATATATATATATATATATATCAGTTTTTCCAATAAAACGAAACAACCCATTCATTGGTGGAGGGGCCGACTTGTGCATGAGGAAGTATATTAAAATATATCAGAGGGCCTTTTGTTAATATTCAATCAATTATAACTTAGCCTTTTTACAGAAATCACATTATAGGAGAGGCTATACCCATATTATAATAGAAGTTTGACAGTCCTCGTATGCCATGTCACCGCTAATTGCAATCACAACTTTTTGGAGGTCTCTTACTACGCAATATATCAGAGAGGCCCTTTTTAATATTCACAAGGCTCATATGGAGGTCCCACATGCCACATTATTAATTGCAATCACAATTATCTGAAATCCCGCAATCGCAACTCTTAACATCACCGATGTAACATGGTCGATATTCATACTGCCGATGAAACGAACATGATATAATATTAAACAACAATTAATAAATTTGTCGGGTCCACAACTTCATCGCAATCGGTGATCCATCGGGTCTATCACAATCGATGGTTCGGGGTCCATGCCCTTATCGCAATCGGCAGTGTGCAATACTTTCACGATCGGCAAATTGGTCGTGTCAACTCCTAAGATTTGTGAGATGACTCTCGACGAGGTGGACACGATAAAACATAACGGTGTATTGTAATGGTTTGGCGGGTCTGCAATACACATATCACAATTGACAGATTTGGGGTGGTTATACATAATAAACTTTTATGGTTTGTGATTTGCAACAAACACAATATTGTATTAGGGCATATTGCAATGGAACCATAGGGTCCCCAATACATATCGCAATCAAAGGATCTGAATGTAACAAGTCTTCAAGACTTGCGACACGGTGGATGCAATATTGTATACGGTTGTTACCATAACCTGTTTGGGGTCCCCAGTAATATTGCAATTATGGTTTACGTGGTGACAACCCTTTAAGACTTCCGATATGAAACTTCCGATGCGATGGATGCAATATTTCTTTAAAGCTTGTTCTATTGGAACGGTCGGGTCCGCAGCTCAAATCGCAATCGCAGGTTTTGTGCAGTGGCATGTAATAAAGTTGTCGATAAGCCGCCGCTGTGTTTTGTGATCTTTACTGTTAACTCCTCCGTTATGGCTTCTCTTTTGATAGCTCTTCTTTGATGGCTTCCATAAATTGCGCCGATGGATCTACTGCTTTTATTTTGTCTGTATATATGTATTTAATCCACATGGATCTTCCATTTCATCATATATCAAACATTCATCACTATGAGCATTATGATGAATGGGCATCAATAGAAAACATCATGTATCAAAGAATTTGCAATCACAAACACTGCTATATTGACATCAATGACAATCTAGATTAACAATCTCCCCCTTTGTCATTGATGGCAATATTCTTCTTCTCTCCCCCTTTGATATCAATGGCAAAGGTGTTGATCTCAAAATTGGGCACTTAGGCTTCTTGTCTAACTTATGAGAACCTCTCCCACTCCCAAAGCTTAAATATTCCCAAGTCTTATTGATTAACCAATGCGAAATTAAATATGTGCTTGAAATAAGGTGTATGCTTATGTTTATTGTTAACTGTTTATGTGTTTTTAAGTCTATTTGCTGGAACTAATATAACAACAACTAAAGCAACAAATATAATGCAGCAATAAAACAACACACATAAGACAATAATTTAATGAGTTCACCCAAATCTCTTGGGCTACATCTTCTTGAGCTCTAGTCAACTCGACTAGGCTCTTTGGGATTATGGCAAAGTCTTTTTACACAGGGACAATGGGCTTAGAACACCATCTCTCCCCGGCTTTGAAGCTCTCTGCTTTCTGACCCTCGACTCTCGCTTTGGCTCTCAGCTCTGGCTCTGGCTCTCTGCAAATGATAGCTCTCGGGCTTTTCACTTACTTCCAAGTGACTCCACTCGGCTGTTCTGCGTTTCAGCTCTTGGTTTTTGCGCTGCTTGTTTTCATTCTCCCTGCTCAATTGAGCTCTTTGTCTCCTTTGAGGCATTTTCTAGGCTTTTCAACTTCCTTGGCCGTTTCTCTGCGTATCATCTTTCCTCTGCAGCTTTTCTGCTCCTTGTCAATTAGATTGGCCACCTGGCTCTGCGGCTCTGTGGCTGTAGAATGCATCATTTCCTGTAGAATGCCTTCTTGCAGCGTGGCATGATGATTAGGAGCTGTTACAAAGGGATTGTGGCCGTTTCTCTGACAAAAACCCGAAAACTGGGAAAATCCCATTACACAGAGAATTTCTGAAAAATGCACTATCGGACGTGATTTCTGGATTTGAAAATCCATTAAATCGCCCCTATAACCGTATCGGGTCCACCATTAGGCATAATATAACATCGGTTAAGCATATGGACTAAATTCCAAATACACGGGAAATACATTGAAAAATTAAATTCTCGAACTTAAAAACTTATAGAATCTGCCTTAGATTCCTTTCAGGTCCGCCTTTGGGCGCTGTCGCAATCTCCACCGTCGATCTGGTTGTTCTCCGATCCAACGGTCATCATGCAATTTCAAGCGGCTCAGGAGTATGGGGGTTACTTGCCCGAAAAGGCAGTTTTCCTCTCCTTCGCCAACCACGTGTCGACCAGTCTATGGGATCGGGCGGAGCAAGCCTAAAACCATTTACCGCTTGAGGCCCTCCCAAAATTTGCCTTTACGAAACTCCAAATCTATGCAATCAGGCTTAGAATTCCCCTTCGGGTCCATAATATCGCCTTCGGGTGTTTTCCTTTGTATTTCGGGTTTTACATCGAAAAACATTAATACACAGAAAAATCCGAATTTCCGGATTTCAAATTTTATACTATCGGGCTTTGAAATCTCATCGGGTCCGGCCTTTTTATCAACATTGGGGGTCGTCGATCACCGATCACTGATTTCGACAATCGCAACGTCACTCGGCCCGAGGGTTCTGTGCATCGCCGATGTTGATTCGCTGATCTGATCATCGACGATCGGCGTATCGCATGGTCGCAATCGCCAGATCTAGGGTCTCGATATCTCATGTGTCTGCCTCCGATCCGACATGTCGGGGATTGGCGATCGAGGGTTTCTCCCCTTTCTGCTTAAATCCGCTCTTTTGCCCTGGTCTGATGTGATTTCCCGTTATAAGGGTTTTTGCCCATTTTAGAGGATTTTTCCTATTTTTCTAAAGAACAAAGGGCATCTTCTTTTGGTGGTAACTTCTGCATCCTAAGTCCATTTTTGCCCATTTTTTCCCATTCAAGTTGCAATAAATTCAGAATGAAATGATCTCTGCAATGGGGCTATTTCTAGAAACTTCCTTGGACTTTCATTTTTCCTCTGTTAGGAACACTTAGACTTCAGAGTCTATCCAAAATCCATTTTGGATCAGGTGTGCAGAAGGACTCCCCCTGTTGAATTGCTCCTCTTATCAAACTGCTCCCCCTGTCATGGTGCTCTTCTTATTGCTCAAGATAGAAGGATTGTTGTCTGTATTATTTTGTCTCCATAATTAGATTTAAGAGGTTTTCATTGTACGAAACAAGAGAGAAAACCATTGAAATTGTCTTTCTCGCTATCTTTCTTCAAATCCAACTTCCTCTGTATTTCTTTGCTTCTCCTTAAGTCACTGCCATTCAATATTTTAACATTATTGCATTCAGATGAGATGGTGAGAGATTGCACCTCACTGTTGCTATTTTCCAAAGTGACTAGCATTAAACTGAGCTTATATTCGACTATGCAACATTCTTCTTTCTATAGTACTTTTGATGAGCCATTTTTCCTTGTGTTCTAGTAAAAGTTTCTATAAGTTATTTCTACTAGCAGATTTGACATCAAATCTGTGATTGTCTTTTGAATTCTTTTTACTGAATGGCTGCTTTTTGCAATGCTTCAGTTTTGTTAGATGTTGCCAAATGCTCTTGCTTCAAGCTTCATTCCCAGATGTATCTGTTTGTTTGAAGGTTGCCTCTATTTGTGTCTATAATTTACTTGTTCTCACATCAAATCCCTGAGTCGAAATATTCAACTTCTGTAATAACAACAACATAGTTATTCAGTTATTAGCATTAGATGGCCTTCTATTGCTCCAATTTCTATTTAGAGATCAAAGTGGAAAATATCTTTAACAATAGTCCATTGGATAGATAGGAGATCATGTTGTTTCAAAGGAGTGTTCCTGAGAAATGATCTATCAAAGAATGATTGTTAATATAGCTCATCAAGGATTTCATAAGGACCCTTTCATGGATAGTTTCTGCAATAATGATCAAGAATCACAAGCTCCCCCTAACTGTATGCATGGTCTCTTTTTGGTAGAATCCCATCATCAAACACTTGAAATATCAAGGATATCTTTATCAAGTCAACAACATGTGTTGTTGGCTGGAGAGTTCAGGAGATTTTTAGATTGTATTTTCTTTCTTCTCCATACTTGTGTGATTCTCTTCTCTGGCATGGTTCTTTTCAATTGTTATTTTTACTAGTTAAATCAATTATATTTAGAACACAAAATGAACAATAGGAATAAATGCTTTTATTAATATAATATTTACAATAAATCAGGTACAATATATATAGGGCTCCAACCCATTACCAGGGACCAACTTGGTCTTTTGTGAGGCTCCAACCTCTAGGGCACCAACCCTGTCTTGTCAAGGCACCAACCTTGGATTTAGGAGAACCAACTCCATAGACACCAATCATTTCAATTCTGAGGCACCAACCCCAAGGGCTCCGACCCTATCTTGTCAAGGCACCAACCTTGTCTTGTTCGAGGCTCCAAACTTTAGGGCACCAACCATCTGGGCTCCAACTCACTGCTATATTTTGTCTAGATATGTTTGATAGTTATTCTCTGCTCCCAAAATCTTCTTCAGTGAATTTTGTCAACCTACAACATCACTGCTATATTCATGACAATGTGTCTTCATATGAAGGAGTCTTCACAACTCTTCATATTGCCCAAACAGAGTCTGCAGAAGTTACCTCATGATGATTTTAAATAGCCATCATGATTTCCAACAATGTCTCCAAGATCTGCTGATGCTTTTTAATAGGATATCTTTGATAGGTTGCGCTAAGCCCTCAATGTCTTCACAAAGATAATTCTCAGTTTTCAACCTTCTATTCTTTAACGTTGTGGTAACTGTTTCAAGGGTGACTGCTTCTCACTGTTCTTACTATCGTGATATCTTACTTCCAAGAAACAAACTCACAAACGCTTCAATGCTAGTGTTGTCTACTGCTCCCTTCAAACGATGACATTTGAAACTTTATTTTCCCTTCACAAAACTGTTCTGTACTTGATTAATTCATCACAGGTCCGAGCCTTTCAAAGATTAACCCAATGAACATAATTGCTCTTCCTTCGGCTTCTTTCTTGTTGGACCTTCAACTTTCTTCCTTCTTGCTCGATCTTCGACTTCCTCTGTTCATTCAAGTTCACGAATTGTGAACTGTTACTTCTTCTCTCTGTAATCGATGCCCAAATACATACATCAAGTGAAGCATTTCAACTTATATATATATATAATATATATATATATATATATATATATATAATTGTGTTTATTTGGCAAAACTCATTATATATATATATATATATATATATATATATTATATATATATATTATATATATATATATATATATATATATATATGAGTTTTGCCAATAAACACAATGACTCGTTCATTGGTGGAGGGGCCGACTTGTGCATGAGGTGGTATATTAAAATATATCGGAGGTCCTTTTGTTTATATTCAATCAATTATAACTTAGCCTTTTTACAGAAATCACATTATAGGAGAAACTATACCCATACTATAATAGAAGTCCAACGCCCCCCATATGCCACGTGAACACTAATCGCAATCACAACTTTTCAGAGGTCTCTTACTATGCGATATATTGGAGAGGCACTTTTTAATATTCCCAAGGTCCATATGGAGGTTCCACATGCCACATTATAAATCACAATCGCAATTATTTGCAATCCCGTAATCACAACTCTTAACATCACCGATGTAACATGGCCGATATTCATACTGCCGATGAAACAAATGCGATATAATATTGAATAACATTTAATAAATCTGTCGGGTCCATAGCTTCATCGCAATCGGTGATCCGTCCGGTCTATCACAATTGGTGGTTCGGGGTCCATGCCCTTGTCACAATTGGTGCTTCGCAATACTATCGCAATCGGCGGTTTGGCCGTGTCAACTCTTAAGATTTGTGATATGACTCTCGATGAGGCGGACGCGATATAACATAACAGTGTATTGTAATGGTCCGACGGGTTCACAATACACATACCACAATTAGTGGATTTGGGGTGGTGATACATAATAAAATTTTATGGTTTGCGATTTGCAACTGATGCGATATTGTATTAAGGTGTATTGCAATGGAACCATCGGGTCCGCAATACATATCACAATCAGAGGATTTGAATGTAACAAGGCTTCAAGACTTGCGACGCGGTGGATGTGATATTGTATAAGGTTGTTACCATAACCTATTTTGGGTCTGCAGTGATATCACAATCAGGGTTTTATGCAGTGACAACCCTTTAAGACTTGCGATATGAAACTTCCGATGCGACTGATGCGATATTCCTTTAAAGCTTGTTCTATTGGAATGACCAGGTCTGCAACTCAAATCACAATCATATGTTTTGTATGGTGGCATATAATAAAGTTGCCGATAAAGTGTCGATATAAGCCGCTGATGTGTTTTGTGGTCTTTACTATTAACTCCTCTGTTATAGCTTCTCTTCTGATAGCTCTTCTTTCATGGCTTCTGATAAACTGCTTTGGTGGCTCTATTGCTTTTATTCTGTCTGTATATATGTATTTAAGCCATCTTGTCATATCATCATATATCAAACATTCATCACTATGAACATTATGATCAATGGGCATCAATAGGCAACATCATGTATCAAAGAATTTGCCATCACAAACATTGCTATATTGACATCAATGACAACCTAGATTAACAGTTGATTACTCAAGAAGAAGATTATAAGAAGGACTTCGATGGGCATTTAGAAAACAAATTGAGTGAGAGACCAGAGTTTGATTTTCTCAAGAGAGCAACGCAACAGTTTCCAAAGAGGTCATTAAGGAGATTCCTAGCAGTGAGGGGCATGGATAGTTTTTTTGGAGGAAGTTGTCCTGATCCGGAGAGTGCAAGGTAGAGAGGGCAGAGAGTAGTTCGAAGAGGCAGTGCAATGCCACACAAAGCTTCAGAGGGAGTCCATATTTCTACTAGGGAACAATTGGGATCAAGTATCGGAGCTAGGGTGTGAGATCGGGAGGACAGAGGGCCGAAGTTTCCAGTGAGCAGAAGATCAAGAGGAGGTGCGGCGCAGTCCCAGCAGCAGTGACGTAGTAGCTGTGTAGATGTGACGTAGTGCTGTGCAGTGACTCATTTCCAGTGCATGTCAATGCCGGATTTTCCAGTGACAGGGTGAGATCATCTCATTATTTTTTTGTCCAGTTTGATCTATGTATAGGATTGCCAGTTTGGGCATCCAAAGAATTGTATTAAGAAACCACCACATAACAATGCAAACCCTCCACTGCTGCATCGATTTTCCGACATTGGGTTTTTCCTGGGATATTTGTCCAAAAACAATGGTGTCACTTGTGTGCGCTATTTCTATCTTGCTCAATACTTGTTTTTGCATGTAATTTAATTAGTGGAGGTTGCAGTTGTATTTACTTCGATATTTACAGTGTAACACAAAAAATAACATGAATTAACAAGTAGAAGTAATACCAGTTTGCTGCAGTAGGTAATTTGGGTCTCCAAATGTCCACAATGATGAGTTTCAATGCTTTTCCATATAGCTCCTTTCAACCACCAAACCCATTCCTTGTTGTTCCACTGTATCTCGTTGTCTTGGCGGTGCCAACCTAATGCCATGCATTCATTGCATTAATGGCACACATCTTGTGCCCTTGTCAATAACAACATTAACCGGGGGTGTAGTTTCCTTCCCCCTCCCTTGCATCCATTCAATTTGTAGTCACTCACCTCTGCATCCAATTCCATCTTGCTCGAGCTCCTTCCCCTCCCTTGCATCCGAATTCAACTGCACAAAGTACTATGTTTGGGGCTCTCCTTTGTTCATTTGTTGAGCACAAGAGTTGTGTGCACACAAAAAGATATCGACACCCTCATTAACCACAACAACATTAATCAAGGGTGTAGGCTCCTTCCCCCTTCCTTTCATCTATTCAATTTGTCACTGCTCTCCTCCCTTGTTTCCTATTTCACTTCGCTCGGGTTCTTCCCCTCCCTAGCATCTAGATTCGATTGCACAAAGCATTCATTCTAATGCTCTCCTTTGTGCATTTGTGGAGCACATGAGTTGTGTGCACACAGAAACACATTGATACCAAACACTAATTGCTAGAAGGTTGATCTGATTGATGAGTAATAGGATTGTCAGCACTACACAAGAGTTAATAGGTTAACCCAGTGCACAAAGCATTCACTTTGGTGAGGGCATATTGACATCAAATATATTATTAAGCAATTTCAACATAAAAACCTTTGAAGTTTGAAAGCTAGCGAGAGAAAATTGTAGATGCTGTAAATGATGTATCTTTTTGTTGATAGATTGAATCCTATTTTTCCAAAGCCTAATAGACACATTCTCTAAATGAGGGTTCTCTTATGAAAATCAACACTTTAGTTTTTCTTCATGTTTAGTGTTGATCCACCTCTACTTTGGTGATTAGGTTTAAGGTGTTGACTGTCTAGTATTAATTATGCTTTGAGGTTTAAAATTCATAATTCATATCCCATGCATCAAGATAGCTTTAGATTTTTAAAATAATAACCTTTACTAAGGTGTGTAGTGGCAAGAAAATTGAATAGCTCCATATATAAAAAGATTCTGAATCCAAGAAAAAAGGACTTTAGAGGCATTGATTGGATAGAGCACCTTTAGACATAAGTCAAGTCTTTTGAAGCTTCTCTTGTAAAGCACAAAACATACATTAGCTTTAATTAGTTTGATTTGTTGATTTAAACTAAACTTGCTTCTTGTAAGAATTACATATTTGACTCCTTTTTGTACAAAATAGAAGGAAAACAATCCTAAACATTTTTTTGTTTCTTACAATAGACGAAGACATTTGTTTACACAAGAATCCCAAAATTTAATATAGAGTAGTTTCTGTAAGTGAGTGGACTCGGAGTGCATCCCTTCAAAGAATGTTTAACAAGGATACCCTCTTACACAATATTGTGTGTTTCCATTCTTATTCTATTATATTTACTTGTAAGCATTACATCAGTTGTACTCTTTGTTTGTTTCAAAGTAAAAAGGAAATGGTTCTAAAAAATCTTTTGTTCCATACAATAGGTGTAGACACTAGTTCATATGAGAATCTCAAAATTTAATACGGAGTAGTTCCTGTGAGTGGTGTTGAAATGTAACTAGTGTCGGTCTTCATAATTGTATTGTATCATGACTTGATGTAATAATTGTACTTGTCAAAAGAAAGAAAATGAAAATATATTTTTGTAAAAGAAAATTTATTCATTTGTAAATGGGTTTCTTTCCCATGGTTATTTTCCCTAGGTCAAAGCACCCATTGAGTGCTCTAGGGGTTATGAAGAAAAATTCAAAGAGTCAAGGTCATGATGTAAAGTCCCTTGGAGGGCTCATGTATCAAGAAAATAAAATTATTATTATATAAAAGTTGAGTTTGGAAACCCCCAAAAGGACAAGTTGGCCTAGAAGAGGCCTAATCCAACCCTTAAAACGACTATAAAAGGAGCTTGTCCTCATTTGGACATAATTTTCCACCATCTTTTGATATGATTTTAGTGAAGATAAGAGGAGAAAAATTGTAGGAAGAGCAACGAAGAAAAAAAGAGGGTCAAAATTTATGTTGTTGACATTCTCTATAGATCACACGTGCGAGTTTGTTGGAGAAAACTAAGGCTTCCTCAGATTTGAAATTGCAGAGAATTCATTGAGATTTGGTTGGCTTGCCTTTCGGTGGTTGGTCTTGGGTCAAGGTCTTGGAAGCCTTCATTGAATTGATTCTATAAGGAAGGGTTTCTAGGTTTTCCCCTGGATTGGAGCCTATTTTAGGTGTTGTTTTTTGTGATCTTATTCGAATTTGTCTTGATGATAAACAAAATAATACAATAATGATGAAGCACTAATCTAATGTCACAAGAAAGTGTCAAGATTAATGAGAAATAAATAAAAGATCTCTATCACGTACTTTGCCCTAAATTTCTCAACATGGGATCAGAGCTAGGGCTTGAAAGAAAGGGTAGATAAGAAGATCCCCATGGCTCCAATTCATCCTCAAGAAAGTCATCTATCTAGGACCGAGCTCCTAGGGCAAGGAAAACAAAATTATGGGCACTTTTTGCAAGACCTAACCACTATAATTGATGGGAATCACGATTGCCATTAGACCAAAACCTGCAAGTGTTAGTCAACGATCGCATCGCCAGAGATAAGGATCCACGAGAGACGGTTAGTCCATGTCACAAAACACATGGGGAGCATTGGTTTATCCAATGTCCAACAATTGCCCCCCCAACACGAGCCAGGTGTGTATCGAACTGATGACCTATGCTTTGATACCCCCTGTTGGGAATCAAGATTGCCGTTAGACCAAGACCCACAGGTGTTACTCAACGATCGCATCACTAGAGATAAGGATCCACGAGAGGCGGTTAGTCCATGTCACAAAACACACGGGGAGCATTGGTTTATCCAATGTCCAACAAAGGTTGCAATTTTATGATTAGGAAGCAAGGAGTTTTGAAAAGATAAAGGCACTGTGTTTGAAGGCCAAATAACAAGGAGGACAACTCTCGCTAGATCGAACCCATCAAGCAAGAAAGCGAAGGTATGTGCATCTTTTCTAGCCCTCATAATTGTGACAAAAACGCAGACCTACATAAGGTAGAATGAAGGCACAAGAGCACCATTTTTGGAGGACCAAAAGGCTGATCTAGCATTCCAAGGAGGGTTGCACATCCTGATGAAAGAGCGAGGGTCTAAAGAGGACCTTACAAGGTCTAATATCTTATTTAAAAAGGGGTTCAAAATTTTGTGCAAAATCTCTGGTATGTTTCCTTGTATCCAATCCCTGGTTTGGTAAAGGTTTTGTTGAGGGTTGTCCTATGCATATTAAAAACCTCAAGTCTAAATTATATTAAGAGGTATTAGGCCTGTTAAGCCATGGTCATCTTGTAAGCAAAAGAACAAGCAAGTTTGAGTTGAAAAGGTAACTTTAGTTACCTTGAAGAAAGGAGCCAAGTCTCCTTCAATTCTGAGCATAAATCTCATTGAAGTTCTGAGCATATCTGAGTTAGAAATCTAAGAAGCAATTCTGAGCACATTTGTTGGTGATCAATTCCATTCTCAGAGAGTCATCTTGCAAGTTTGAATTAGTGCTCATAGAGTTAAACAAATTTAAATTGTAGGCCTAATTGATATGTTGCAGTCACTTTGTAAAGAAGTCAAGAATTCCTACTATAATTCTGGGCAAAATAAACCTAGATCAAATTAATTGGAGGCACATTAAATCTATCCTGGAAGGGTAATATCAAGCTACAATCACCTTGTTTTGTAGACCTGTGAAGTGGCATAAAGTTGAGAAATCTATATGGCAATGATTAAAGTTATTTCTCTTTACTTGATAACTGCTTGTGATGTATTTTACTTATTAGCTTTGTTACTTATTATTATGAGTGTGAATCATCAAACAAATACCAAAAAAAGGAACAAGAACACATATTGTAGGCTTGCAAGCCAGGGCCAAAACTTCGACACTTGAGAGGAAAACTTGCAAATCTCTTTTCTTCCTTATAAATTCTTCAATTGTCAATTTCCAAGACCTTAACACTGAAACCAATGCCCTCCAAGACCAAGACCAACCTCTCCGGATGATGTGGTAACCTTGATCCAGTCAAACCCAGTCAAATCTCTTCCAGTAGCACTTCTTCGACATCCAGTTGTAGAATTTCAGCCTCCACTACAGATCTGAAAATTTTGCCCACCCAATAGTTGTTGCTGCCACGCGTGCGAGCCTTGATTTGCCTTCTAAGCCTTCCTTTGACCTTCACTTTCCTTTCTCTGACTTTTGGAGATTGAGGATGACCCTTGGCGACCTTCACTTGACCTTGTTGCCTTGTTTTCTCCAAGATCGAACTTGTAAATAGAAACCCTAGATCTGCTGTAGAAGCCGTAGTCCTCCTTAACACCTGTGAGAGAGAAATGACCCAAACAAAAGTCTCCTTCGTCCTCTTCCTTCTTCGTTGCCTTCTTTTTCCTCCACTAGAATGAGTGATGGATGATTTTTTCTCAAGGAGGTCAAGTTTCCTCCTATATATAGGCTCTTCAAGGTGGATGTGGCTCTTTCTTTTAGGCCGAGTTGCCAGTTGCCAGGTTGAGTTGGCCTTGGAGAGTGTTTTGACTATTTAAATGACAAAAAAAAAATTCTTTACAAGTTACAATGTGCCCGAAGGGGTCTTCAACTTATGAGAATGACTCTTTTGACTTCTTGGCTTAGGACAAGCCCTAGAAGCACTTAATGGGTGCTTGACTTGTAAAATAAAAGACCTTCAGCATGAAATCCATGCTTCAAAAACAATAATAAATTTTTTCTTTCATTTTACAATTTACAAGAATCAAAAGTACATTTCATATTTATGAAGGCCGAACCTAGTTACACATTTTTCAACACTCCCTCTTAACTAGGGAGGTATTCATAAATGGTACATGGACATTCTCAATCTGAAGAGATCTCATAAGAAAAGTTAGATTGTTAACCCATCTATTTAGCATCATACCAACCCGCATTGTCACATAACAAGGCCTTGACTAACTGTATCTCTCCACAAGATGAGAGCACACCGTTGGTGAGACCAATGATTTATAGACAACATCATCATTATCTCTCAAGGTGCATACTCCACCCAGGTGTTCATAGAGTATGACTTTTGGACTATTCTTATCTTGGATAGCTAGTCCTCAAAGAATATCGATCCACGACTACTCTTATCTTGGATGCCTTACCTCATCCTCAAAGAGTATCAGATGCTAGATGCTTATCCAATCCTCCATTCTATCTTCCTAAGTGAAAACAAGAATGATGTGCCTATCTCTCCCTCTCAACTAGGGAGGATACATCAACCAAACCAAGCTTGTCTCTCAAATACACAACTTTATTATTAGGAAATTTTTTTGTCAATATGTTAGCTACCTACTCATCGATGGAGATATACTGTAGTTGCAATACACCATCTTGTACTAGCTTTCGAATGTAGTGATACTTGTTGTTGATATGCTTTGTCTTTCCATGAAACACTGGGTCTTCAGACAATCGTATACAACTAGTGTTACCATCTTGTACTAGCTTTCGAATGTAGTGATACTTGTTGTTGATATGCTTTGTCTTTCCATGAAACACTGGGTCTTCAGACAATCGTATACAACTAGTGTTATCATAATGTATCACTGTAGGGTCCATTGGTCCTTCAAATAGGTCAGATAGCAGCTTCCTCAACCATAACGCTTCTTTCTTACTTCATAGGTTGCAATATACTCTGCCTCAACACTACTCAAAGCAACTGTATCTTTCTTTCGGCTCATCCATGAGATCATGGAGGATCCCAAACTGAAACATCCTCCTGTAGTGCTCCTTCCATCTTGCTCACTACCTCCTGAGTTGGAATCTGTATATCCAATCAGGTGGACATCATTCCTCCCATCGTACTTCAGGCAATAGTGGATGGTTCCTTGTAGATAATTTAGGATATGTTTTGTTGCTATCCAATGATCATGCTTCGACTCCACTTGGACTTGACTAAGAACACTTATTGCAAAGCATATGTTTGGTTGAGTATTCACTAAGTACATCAGTGAGCCAATCAATTGTCTATACTTGGAAGGATCCACAAGGCTCGATTCATAACTCCTTAGTCTTTTCAAATTTGTGATCATTAGGGTTATCATTGGTTTGCAATCCATCATGTCAAACCTCTTCAACATCTTGATCACATACTTTCCTTGACCTAGATAGATTTCGTCAAGTCCTTGCCAGACTTCTAGTCCCAGATAGTAATGCATAAACCCTAGATCCTTCATGTCAAGTTCTGGTGCTAGTTGCTTCTTGCATTCTTCAATTCGACCTTCTATACCTATCAAGAGAAGATCATCCACATACATAAGAATGATTACCAGTTCACGCTTCACAACCTTAATATAAAGGTCCGGATCAACATAACTCTTTCTGAAGCCTAATCTTTGAAGGTATGCATCCATTCTAGCATACCATACCCTTGGTGCTTGCTTGAGGCCATATAATGCCTTATTCAATCTACAAACATATGCCTTTTTGTCTTTAACTTCAAATCTTGAGGGTTGTTCTATATAGATTTCCTCATCAATTGTGCCACTCAGACATGCAATCTTGACATCCATTTGATGGATGTTCCATCCCATCAATGCTGCCAAAGAGACCAACGAACGTATAGTTGTATACCTTGTTGTCAGAGCAAATGTCTCTTCATGGTCGATGCCTTCTAGTTGAGAGAAACCCCTAGCCACAAATATTGCCTTATACTTGTCAATACTTCCATCTGTTGCATGTTTGATCTTATAGATCCATTTGGAAGCTACCACAGGTTTGTCTTCGGGCCTAGGCACGATCTGCCAAACTCCATTTTTCATTATAGATTGATATTCTTCATTCATGGCATCCTTCCATTCTTGATGATTGATAGCTTCTTCAAAAGGGAATGGCTCTACTTCTATTAGTTTTTTCATGTACGCTGCATACCCAAAATATTGTTTGGGCTTATTGCTTTCCTTGAATGTGCATTGAGTTTCTCCATGACCCTTTGCATCAAGTAGTGTAGAATTCAACTAGTTAGGTCTCTTTCTTCTTCTTTCCTGGTGACTTCTTCAAACACTGTAAGTTCTTCATCATCAGAGTCCATAGGAAGTTCCTTAGACTTCTTGAATGTGATGCTTTCGTCAAATATAACATCTCCACTTACTTCTATACAACGTCCTTCCTTTATGTAGATCCTATGGGCCTTTAAGGAGTTATCGTAGCCAACAAATGTTTCTCTCATGCCTGAAGGGTCCAATTTATTTCTTTTGTCCTTTGGTATATGAATATATACAAGACAACCAAAGATTTAGAGATGATCCACAATTGGTTTCTTCCTATTGAATACTTCTTCGGGAGTTCTGTTATCTAGTGACTTGTGGGGACTTTGTTTTTGAATATATACTATTGTCTTAGTGGCTTCTCCCCACAAAAATTTAAGTCGATCTTGATCATGCAACATTGCTTTTACACTTTCTTCAATGGATCAATTCTTTCGCTATGCAACTCCATTTTGTTCTAGATTATATGGGGTCTTCAATACATGACAATGACTCAATTGAGTTTATGACAAACCTAGAAGCACTCAATGGGTGCTTGACCTAAAAATAAATTTCCCTTGAGCATGAAACCCATACCTCAAGAATAAAAATAATAAATTTATTTTTCTTTTTTCATTAAATACATAAAATCACGATTACATATGCCATTATGAACATTGAACCTAGTTACATATTTCAACACTCCCTCTTAATGAGGGAGATATTCATAGTCCATACAAGGTACTTGGACATTCTCAATCTGAAGAATTTTTATAAGAAGAGTCAGATTGGTAACCCATCTGTATACCATCATATCATTTAGCATTGTCACATAGCAAGGCCTTGACTAACAACTCTATCTCTCCACAAGATCATAGCACATTGTTGGCGAGACAAATGACTTATAGACACCCACATCATTGCCTCTCTCGGAATATACTCCACTCGGGTTCTCTCAGAGTATGTTCTACTGGGACTATTCTTATCTTGGATTCCCAATCCTCAAAGAATATCAGTCCTCTACGACTACTCTTATCTTCGATGCCCTACCACATCCTCAAAGAGTCTCATATGCAAGATGCTTACCCAATCCTCCATTCTATCTTCTTAGGTGAAGCCAATAATGATGTGTCTATCTCTCCCTCTCAATTAGGGAGGATATGCCCATTCTAGTGAGGGAATGTACCCCTTCCTATAAAAGGAATGTACCCAAGCTCCTTCTTAATCAAGGACTTGATCAAGCTCCCTCTTGACCAGGGACTTGCTTCTAACAACTCTTTAGATGGAGATCATGGGACAACCCGCTACTTGAAGACCTCCTCCTTTCGATTTCATGAACTTATTTTTCTTTATTAAGGAGTCATCATATTTTTGGGACTTATTCGTAGGACATCAAACATCTTTCACTTTCTTTCATGAATCATGTCAGTCATGTCATCCTTTCTTTCATTGGAAAGTGACCCATTATTCCATATCTGACCTTTCCTTCATACCTTGCTACCTTCTTCGCATCATGTTTTCTTCAAGATCTTTCATTCTACCACATGAGTTTCAGTTGTAGATGACATCTACAACTCTTCCTTTGGTAGCCCTGCATTTCTAGATATTGTTCAAAAATAGAAATGAACTTTAAATAAGAAATACCTTTGTGATGGTCTTTCATCACGACATCTCCTTGTTTGCATCAACATCCTGCATATATATTGACACATCTCCAGAAAGATATATAACGTCAAGGGTCTCTTTCTTTTTCAAACTTTATCAGGATCTTCATACCTTTACCATGGAGATATCATAGTTAAATCTTCTAGTCCTTGGAAATTTATTGCCTTCTTCATAGTTACATTTTTCATGATCTCTTTCTTTCTTTATTCACACATTTCCTCCCAATAACTTCCAATCGTAGTTCCTTCGACTTTGTCAACCACCTCATATTTCATATGCGGACATATTATGTTGATTTCATCTAGTCAACGTATGAACCATGCCTTCATGTATCCTTTCATATGAGGAGATCCTTTCGTTTCATCATGCTCTTGAGGTAGAAAACTCATTCATGATATTTGCAACCATATGACATGACTCTATTTTATCAAGTACAAGCATACATACCTCATCTCTTTCTTTTGGTCATCTAGACTTCCTTCGACAACATGATTGAAATAACTTCAATCCCTTGACATGCTTTACTTCTTTTGACATCATACCATTATCCCATGAATCCCATACAAGTTGGAATTCCCGGCTAGACACTTGCTTGTTCCAGAAGGTGAATCTTCCAATGAAGATTCTAATAGAGTATCTTGATCATCCTCATCCTACAAATGCTCTTTTTCAATTATGTATAATGAGCTTTATACTAGATGACTTTATTTTCCCTATAAGTACTACTTATGCTTCTAATGAGGTTACTAAGAGCTACATCCTACTATAGGCAGCAACCATAGACTTTTGTTTCAACTATCTTTCATGCTTCTTTATTATGATGTCATGAGCTCTTGATTTCAATCGTATGCTTCCGTGATGACATCTCCTAACATGATGCATCCTATCATGCTTTTGATGATTCCTACAACAAAAAACTAGAAACAAAAACTTGAAAATAACTAGCTGAGGAATATTATCTCAATCATAGTAGAGATCTTTTACTTACTCCTTGAATTTCTTCTTTTCAACTTCTTCCACTTTTTCATTGATATGGCTTCTTCTCTTCCTCTTTTGTTGTTGTCCTTCTTGAGTTTTCGACAATCTATCTTGTAGTTCCCATATTCATGTCAGTCATAGCATTGAACCTTCGACATGTTTTTCTTCTTTTTATGAGGAACAAGCTTCCCAAGCTTCCCTTTTCTTCTAGCCATGGCAACAAATGCTTGAGCTTGCTCACTTGATCCTACATCGATTTTTTCCTTCAACCTTGTTTCTTTAATTTTGCACAATGACCATAATTCATTGAATGGAGTAGCTCCCTTCTTCCCATATATGTTTGATGTGGAGTTGCCCATTCCTCTAGTAGTGCTTTGAGCACTATGGTAGTCATTTCCTTGTCAAACATTATTTCTCCCAACTCTTGGAGTTGGTCTCTTATTTCTGACACCCTCATAAAGTGTGAGGTTATTCCTTCTTTTGATATCTTCATCTTGTAGAGCCTGAGCTTCCTCTTTCGACAGTTTGACAATTAAACCCTTAAATGACCAACATATTCATTTTTTATAAGGATCAAATCTATCCTCTTCTTCCATGCGAGAAAGTTTGAAGACCCAACCAATTTATTTCTCTCCTTGCAATATGAAGTCATTTTGACATATTCAAATATAGCTATAAAAATACTTGCTCAGTGAACATACTCCTAGATGATGAAATCTTCAACTTGATGCCTTCTTGATTTTGATGATGATGTAGATAATAAAAGATGTCTTTCTTCAAATGTGATCCTTGGCTCAAAGGGAGATCACATTGATTCCTTGATGATGATTACAACGTTTTTTCCTGCTTTTCTTCCTTCAAGACAATGTTAGTTAAACTTGTTTTATAACCTCAAATTTCGTCCCTTCTTCAGAATTCCGACTTGTTATAGCAGTTATGCAATTTCGGCCTTTTTTGCAATAACCCTAGTTCACACGTGGCTAGAAGATGGAAAAAATTTCCTCCTTTCTACTTTGCTTGAGTTGGCTTCTCTTTTTCTTGTTATTTTGGCTTACAAAGGAGACTTTCTTGGCACATAACTTGATCCTTGATGGTGGTTACAATTCAACACTTGGTACTACAAAAGGATGTTTTAATACTTCGCATGTGTGGAGAATGTAGCCTAGAAAAACAGACCCAAAAGTGCTTTGCTCTTCCTTCCTCGTGATAATGGTTGTAGAATGTGTGAGTTTCCTAAGAATGCTTCAAGTGTGGAACCCTTCTTTGGATGAGCTAGGGTTTTGAGGTCTTCTTTGATGCTCTTAATTATTCCCTTTCAATATGATGAGAGGGGTAGTCCTTCTCGATGATTGATGCTATTGATGTTTCCAATATGATCTCTTTATACTTCGACACTAGAGTATCCTTCTTTGTGTTTCCCTTCTTGATGTAGTCACCTTACCTTTGATACCATGTTGAGAAATCTAGGGGGCAACAAGTGTAGGTGATTTCTCTTACTTTAATAATTACTTGTGATATATTTTTACTTTACTTGATTAACTTATTATTTTCTTCTTATTATTAGTGTTCTCTATCATCAAACAACTACCAAATCATAAAGAACAATGAGACAATAGGACACAAGATATAGGTGATCAACCAGGGCCAAAACCTCTCCAATTGAGAGGAAAAACGACGAGAATCCTTCTCTTCTTATAATTTTTTCTTTACAAAATGTAACATGGCCAAATGGTTCTTCAATACATGATAATGACTCAATTGAATTTATGAGAAACCTAAAAGAACTCAATGGGTGCTTGAGTTAAAAATAAATTTCCCTTGATCATGAAACCCATGCCTCAAGAATACAAATAATAAATTTATTTTTCTCTTTTCATTGAATACATAAAATCACGATTACATATGCCATTATGAAGACCAACCCTAGTTACATATTTCACCACTTGGGGGGGGGGGGGGGGGGAATTAGTAGTGTAGGAATTTTACCAAATTAAAACTTTCTTTTCACTTTGTGTAAGAACACCAAGACATCAAAGAGTACTTTCAACAATAAGTATGAGAAGCAATAATTTTAGCAATCATTGGAACACATGAAGAACAAATAACTTCTTCAATTTATTCATAGGGCAAGCTACAACTTGTTACAATTTTCTGGCTACAACTAGCAAGAAGCTACAATTCCTTGATTTATTAGGTACAATTGAATGGAGCTGCAATCGAAGTATTTTCAAGCTCCCACTGGAAGGAGCACCAACCCCTGATATGTAAGCTACAACTTCCTTAACACACTCTTTCATATTTCATCCACTTTCATACTAGAAACAATGAATGCTTTCTCTTTGCTTTAAAAAAGAATTAAATTCCTCAATCATCAACACCTTCAACAATCTCTGATTACCGAGAACACCAATTGCTTCACCACAACTTGCTCACATAACTCACTTCTTTGTAAAAACTTTTCGTCCTTAACCTGCTTATGTAGAAGTTTTGACTTGATATTTTTGGCATGCATCTTGCATTAGATCTATGCATGTGATTTTAATTTTTCCTTTGTCTTGTTCACCTGAATCCTCTAGACATGTTCACCAAGTTATCAACCTTCAACTATCCTTTTTTGCAAGTTAAACAGAGCATATTTGCATATTTAGTGATTTTTCCTTTTTTAACAAGTTTTAGCAAAGCTTTGCTAGTTTTATCTATAGTTAACTTCAGCTTAACTGCCAAATCCACTGCCAAACTGATAGTTCCACCACTTTTGGCCTTTAACACCTTTTCTCAGCTACCTTAACTATTTTCTTGCCATAAGACTAAGTCTTTGCGACCAGGACTTAGGTTTTTAGGCGCTAAGCCCTTTTTGAGCCCTTCGCGAGCCAAATCTCTTTGTTAACGACTCCACGTTGTTGGTCTTGTTTTTATGTGAAACGACCAAGAGCTTTCTCTTAGCCGCTCCAAGAGCCTTTGCGGCTCTTTAGAACCTCTATGCTCCCAATCCTTAGTTGTTGTATAGTGCCCTGTGGGGTGCTTAGCCCGTAGCTCCCTCTATCTCGACACTTTGTTTGTGTGCCCCTTTATTCACCCGCCGAGGTCATGCTGTCGGGTTGACGTGTCCCATGGGGACTGTCCGCCTACTTTGTGATTAGTTTATGTTGTCCTCCATGTTTTTCCTCTGTGTCCCAGCGCTTACTGCCCAACGCTTTTGCTTGTGTACCACTAACAACTCACAAGGCTCTTCCTTACTAGATGAGCTATCCTGTGGGGTCAACCATTACAACCAAGAGCCAATGGAAAAGATCTCTGGGCTGAGTCATCTGCTCATCATCTCGATGCCCAATCATCTTGCTAATTCTCTATTGTTCTAAGCAAAAACCTTATGGGATCCTACTAGCGAGATGATGTCATGCTGACGTCACACCTACCACATGTTGACCAATGATTGGTGACATGCTTCACCTAGAAATGGGCCATTCGGGTGCCCAAAAACACCAAATATGTCTGCCACATGTCCACTGCTAATTGGCTTGTGCTGACATCATCACTAGCATCATCTGGGCCAATTGCATGCTACAACTTGTCCTTGTCAGAGAGGAGAGAGAAAGGGTCCTGGATGCCTATTTTGCGCCGATTTCCTTTGTTTATTTTTTTTAAGGGTTCTCAACCATTTCTTCTGTTTTGCTTCAAAATCCTTCGGGTCAACTCTACTTCACTTGGAACTTCATTATACCTCCAGGCTAGCCCTTAGCGAGCTTAACTGTCGGAGTGGGGACCTCTGCATGCTTCCTATTGGATGGTGCTTTGCTGCCATGTCCCAACGCTAGTCTCTCGGTCCATTCCTTTTGTGCACTAAAAGGGTTATGCCGGGGTGAATATTGTCGAGCTATACCTCCGATGGGATGGTGTCATCCCGTTCCATGCATCCTGACGCTTAAATTTTGTGAGCCCTATGTAATGCTTTAGGGTGCACCTGCAAGACCAGACTATCAAGTGGGCCAATGAAAACATACTCCCTGCTGCTAATGTGTCCCGATGCTTGTCTCTCAGCGCTTGACTTTATTCGCCATTACCATACTGCTGGGGTAACTCGGCCGGGTGGGTTCCACCAACACCCAATAGAATGCCTCCCCACTTTACTGTCGCTCCAAGTCAACCCAGAGCTTCGCATAGGGGCTCCACCAACCTTGTTGCTGGGTGTGCCAACTTTGGCTATGCGCCAAAGCTCATCCAACCACCTCTAACTCTGCTAACTTTGACTTAAGGTTAAGCAACTTTGACTAATCCTAACTTTAAATCTAAGAGGCCATTTCAAACTTTCACATACCATTGGAAATATATTTAAGAGATTTGTCCATCTGAGTGGGTTTCATTTGCATCTGAGATTATTTTCTACGCTAGAAATAGCAAGTCTGTGCATCATTCAATTGCCTTTGCCACTTTTTGCCATTGCCTTTAATAGTTGCAATGCTTTTGACATTTTACTTTGTTATGCCTGTGCCACCTTTACCATTGCCTTTGCCATCAATGAAATTATATTTCCAACACAAATATGGTGGAGTTTGGATATGCGCCAATAGATATGGCAGAGTTGCCAAAAATGGCGGGCTTTGCCATTTTTTTTATGCCATAAATCAATTCATATCACAATAAATATATTCAATGACCACAGTTGTAACAAGAAATAAAATGATGGCGTAATAGTGAGGCACGAGATTAGTTATTGAGAGGTTGTGGGATCAAATCCCATCCAGTCCATCGGTCATAATTTTTTATCAATTTGTCTAAGCCATATGGGATTTCTC
Source organism: Pinus taeda (assembly GCA_000404065.3). Lineage (NCBI taxonomy): Eukaryota > Viridiplantae > Streptophyta > Pinopsida > Pinales > Pinaceae > Pinus > Pinus taeda. The sequence goes on along the minus strand of APFE031136172.1, from coordinate 295,613 downwards.
AATTGGGCCACGTGGTGCCCTCTAATTGAGCCACGTGGCTCTTTAGTATTGGCCCAAATTCTTCCAACCACTGACTACCACTTGTCACCATATGATGAAGCCACATGGTAGGCAGAACCATGAGCCTTGGAACCATGATCCAGAACCTTGAGTCAAAACCTTGAACTTTGACCATTTGTCCAACTTTGACTTGACTTTTTGACCCCCTTGACCAAAACTTTGACCTTGAATAAATTTTGTATATGGAATCAGATATTTCCCATTCAATTTGCATTGGATTTTTTTTTCGAGCTCTACACAATGGCATGGGTTTCACTCGAATCCGATGATATTGAATTTTTGGCCTTTTTAGATCCCATTTGGATCATTCCTCCCCATTAAGACCTTTTGGACTGCGAAAAGATTGTTTACATTGTTCTGATCTGGAGAAAATGTTGTTGTCTCTCCACGTGTCATGTGTCACTAAGCGAATCTATTCTGTGCACCTATCTTTTCATAATCAATTGTACAATAACCATGACAACTAAAAACATATTGTTAGTCGTTTTCATTTTTTCACATGTTTATGCATTCAATACTTCTTCTACTACTCGTGTAGAAAACATTAGCAGTGACAGTAACAAAGACAAAAATGATAACAAACTGATATGTTTCACCTTCTTGATAGGTTCGCGTGACAAAACCTCATGTTGTAGTGTTGTTGTCTCCTAAAACATAACATGTTTAGATATACCTGCTACAACTATATCACTGTCTTGCTTTAGATCAGATGCTTTGCTCACTTTCGCAAACATGAGCGGGAAGATTTCACTTCTCATTTCCACTGCTAATATTTTAGTCTCATATTCAGACTTAGATCCATGATTCTGCTATGTTGTTCAATCCATTTCCTTCTTTCCCTTCTGCTTACTTTTCCAATCTTGGAATTGCTTAGGCTTCAATTCAGGTTGTAGCTTCCAACAATGTTCATCAATATGGCCTCTCTTCTTGTAGTATGAGAAATATGATTTTACATCTTCTTTCTGCCATGAAAACTTGGAATACTTTCTTCATACTTCACCTCCTTCCTGATGGCCATCAGCTTCCTATACAAAGTTGTTCTCTTCCAACACTTGGCAACATAAAGGTTTGATAACCCACAAAAAGTGTACGATTTTGTATGCCATACACTTTTCACGTTGCAAATATTCCTAAAATCAAAAGGAATGTTGGAACAACTAACTTTATTATATCTTGGATGATCGTCCCTGGTGCATGCATGTCATGAATATTATGTTTTCATTCTTTCACTTGACACCTCTCATGCCTCACTACCAGATGAAGATTCTTATTGATCTCCTTGAATCACTCGTGCATAAGCGGTATCCTCAATTTCATCATAAGTAGCTGAGACATATGATCTATCCTCCGGATGTACACACATCTCACCATTTCATATTACATGAGGACTGGGTATAACACAAATTTCTCCAACTTTCTCTTTCTTGACGTTTTGCAACTCGAGATGCAATTTTCGCTTCTTGTCTTTTACAACGTTGAGCAATTTCTTGAACTCTACATTTTCCAGTCGAAGGTTGTGATTAACATCTTCCATCTCCTGCATCATTGCTTGTTTCAAGCCTTTAGCCATATTTGCTTTTACAAATGCTTCTTTACTTGGTGATCATGCACACTTATAAACCACAATTATCAAAACCCGCTTTGATACCACTTGATCTGAATCTCATTCGTTAAATTGATACTCAGTCTATCAAACTTTTAAAGATGTTTTTGCATGTTTTTAAATCACCATTAAAAATATCATACTTAATAAAATGTGAAACTTGGAAGAAAATTGCAGCAAATAAATATCAACAACAAACCACACAAGAGAAAAAGACACCAAAAATTGATAACGAAGTTCGGTTATCTCAAAGCCTACATCTTCGGACCTCGTCTTCAATGGGGAGACCTCTTTATTAATTCTTTAAAGCCATAAAACTACATCAAAATCAAACCAAATTAACTCCTGACCGGTCCTATTGTGTTTTGCTCGACCTCATGAATCTAATGCAACTAACGACACTAAAAAAGGCCTCTTGGAATTCCCACAGCAAGCCTCCAAAGTTTTTCCATATCACCTCTGTCCTTTGCATTAACACACCTTTGCTGCGTAAAAATTTAATGCCCCCTCACTGGTGCATTGGTATAATTTTATATTAATTTGGGAGAGGTCGGGGGGTCCAATCCTGACCTCACTGCTGATTTGGTGCGATACATATAACAACATTTTTTTATAATATTAGACTGGCGGGTTCAGCCCACCGGTTCTCAAACCCCATTGACTATACGATACCATATAAATGAATATGTCGGTGGAGGGTTCACAAATATGGTGGAGTTTGCATATGCGCCAATAGATATGGCAGAGCCACTAACAATGGCGAGCTTCACCTTTTTTTTTTGTTAGGTCCCTATACTACTAGTGTAACCCCTTATTGTTATTAGTACAACCCCCTTATTATATTGTTGTGCCCCATAGAAGCCCAATATTGTTATTATTGTGCCCCATAGTAGCCCACTATTGTTATTATTGTGCCCTTACATTGTTATTGTTATGTCAGCTCTGATTATATTATGACCCCTTAGACTCCTATATATAGAAAGGAGGTCTTGTCATTTGTATCATCCAAGAATTGTTCATTTTTGTAATGTAAAGGAGGTTTTCCCCTCGAAGAGGTTTATTTCTAAGGCATTGATCTATCTTTTGTGAGCTGGTTTCATAACATTTGGTATCAGAGCTTTGGATTCTAGGGTTTTGCTGCTCCAAACAGGTCATTGTGCAATTTTTGCTACAAATTTTTGGCTATGAAGTTTCAGAAGCTAAAAAAAAACCCATTTGAGAAGAAATCGGTCTGAACTTTGGGTCTGAATTTTAGATCTTGTATCGCTATATTTTCGGAGATATGATCTGAGGAAGTTAGGGTTTTTACAAGCTTTAGAATTTCATCTCAAACAGGTCATCATGGAATTGTCACTACAATTTTTTTTATTTTATTTTTTTATTTTTTTCTTTTTCTACAAAGGTTTAGACTTTGAAATGAACACCCATTTGAGTCGAAATATTGGTGCTCGAGCTCGAATTGCAGATTTTTCTTTGCTATATTTTCAGAGATACAATCCAAGACATTTAGGGTTTTGCAAGACCCCGAATTACATCCCAAATAGGTGACCTTGAAAAAATCGGCATAACTCTCTCTCTGAGCATCTGATTCAAATTTTGTAAAAAATAACAGAAACAAAACAGACTATAGTTTGTTGGGTGTCATTTTCAGAACCTAAGGTCGAAACAATGACACATGACACTTCGTACAAGTTCACTCTACTGAACAAGTCTATAATAAGGTCATATTGGGAGATTTGACATAACTCTTCCTTGGAGAATCAAATCGTGATCAGACTTATGGGGTTAGAAAGAGGATTCAGAGGGCTACCGCAGGTCGCAATTTCAGACCTTGGAGATCCACAGTTTCAAAGATATAACAGATTCAAGATCGAGGTCTTAAAAGCACGAAAAATAATGACTCGAATCAAGAAAATAGAAACACCTAGTAATCAAAATTGGATGGATGATTTGAAGAATGTGATCGAAGCTAAGATAAATAGTTTTATCGATTCCATGGAAGCTGATATCAATGATATGAAAGCATATTGTAAGAAATGTAGGGAAGATTTGAAGAAAGACATGGAAGGTTTGAAGGAAGGTGGGACAAAGCTGTTACAAGAAAGGCCTCCTAATGGTGAAAAGGTAATAGAGGAAACTCACGATGAGAACAAAGGTAATGCTAATCATGATTTCATAGAATCTAACATTGGATTGAAGACCCAACATATTCTAAAGGTAGATATGAGGAAGTTTGATGGCAAGGATCTTGTAACATGGATATTACATATGGAGAAATATTTTGATCTACATAATGTGCAAAACACACAAAAGGTATATATTACATTTTTATATTTAGAACCAAATCAATTTGTATGGTATAGAGGTATTTGTTCTTGTAAACAACTTGTCACTTGGTCAATTTTCACGGAGGAAATGATTGCACATTATGAGGATACAAAAAGCAACACTTTCTTTAGCCAAATGATAAATCTCAAACAAAAGAGTTCAATGGCAGAGCACATTGAGGACTTCCAAAAATTGAATATAAGGGTATATGATATTCCATAGAAGCATAGGATTGAAGTCTTCGTAGGGACTTTAAATGATAACATCCAACATGAGGTTCGCCTTTGGGAACTTAATTCATTGGAGAAGGCATACAGGTTGGCAAGAAAAATTGAAAGCAAAATTATGGCAACAAGGAAGCCTACCACTCATAACTATAAATATAGAATTGTTGTTGCTCGTATCCTTTCACCACCTACAAGGTTGATGCCAAAACAATTGGAAGAAAAAAGAGCAAAAGGGATTTGTTACAATTGTGATAGAAAATACACTAAAGGTCATAAGTGTGCTGAGAAGAAATTAATTTACATAGATGGGGAGGAGGAGCAAGAAAAGGAACAAGAAACGTCCAAAGAAGAGGATATACACTAAGAACCAATCCCAGAGAAAGATGAAATGAATCTAACCATATCTTGTAATGCATTGACAGTAATTACCATTCCTCAAACTCTTAAGATAGAAGGGCATATCAAAAAGAAAAAGGTAATAGTGTTGATTGATTTGGGTAGTACCCATAATTTTATTCATTGTAAGATAACCAAGGAATTGAATTGCTTCCTGTATCCAACACCAAAGTGCCAAGTGATGGTTGCAAGTGGAGGAACCATAAATTGCTCTGGAAAGTGCCATAATATCAAACTATCCATGAGAGAATATGTATTGAATAGCCCAATGCTTTTCATTCCAATGGGTGGTGCTGATGTTGTACAAGGAGTCCAATGGCTACAATCCTTGGGTACAATAGCTTTTAATTTCAAGAACGTTTCATGAAATTTTTTTCGGAAGGAAATGAAGTTGAATTAAGGGGTATCACAGGGAAACAGGGAACGATAGTCAACTCTACGAATGACAAAGTGTCTAAAGAAAGAAGAACGAGGCGTAATTGCACAATTATGTTTGCTAGAGGTTCCCACATCGAAATCATCTATTTCCCCAGATCTCCAAAAAGTCTTGGACAATCATTCCAAGGTATTTGAGACTCCCAAAGGCCTCCCACCTATTCATGATCATGAAAATGCTATTCTTTTGATTCTAGGAAATGTTCCTCCAAACATCATGCCTTACGGATATCCATATGACCAAAGGAGTGAAATTGAATGTATGGTTGCAGAAATGCTAGAGGTTGGTATAATTATCCAACCAAATTTGATAAACAAAGCAAGGGATGAATGGAAGAATGACAGAGCAGGGTGGGAACTCATTTAAAAGTTGCAGAAGATCCCAGTTCAATCGATATTGCCAAAACTTAACGAGGAAAGAAAATCATATTGGAACCTGGAGCAGTCACAAAAACAAGACCCTGACAGCTACGAAATCGATCAATTTTAGAGTATCTCATCAAGTGGAAGAACTTACCTGTTGAAGATTTCACATGGGAGGACAAGAATTTTATACAGAAGCATCAAAAACTACTCAAGCGTTGACGACAACACTTTTTGAAGGAAAGGGGCATCTTAGGTACCTATACTACTAGTGTAACCCCTTATTGTTATTAGGACAACCACCTTATTATATTGTTGTGTCCATGTAGTCCCCATATTGTTATTATTGTTCCCCATAGAAGCCCACTATTGTTATTATTGTGCCCTTACATTATTATTTTTATGTCGGCTCTGATTGTATTATGATCCCTTAGATTTCTATATATAGAAAGGAGGTCTTGTCATTTGTATCATCCAAGAATTGTTCATTTGTGTAATGTAAAGGAGGTTTCCCCCTCGAAGAGGCTTATTTCTAAGGTGTTGATCTATCTTTTCTATCCTTTTGTGAGCTGGGTTCATAACATTTTTTATGCCATAAATCAATTCAGATCACCATAAATATATTCGACGATCACAATTATAACAAGAAATAAAACGATGGCGTAATAGTGAGGCACAAGATTAGTTGTTGAGAGGTTGCAGGATCAAATCCCATTCGGTCCATCGGTCATAATTCTTTATCAATCTATCCAAGCCATATGGCCTTTCCTAATTGGGCCATGTGGCACCCTCTCATTGGGCCACATGGCACTTTGGGATTGGCCCAAATTCTTCCAACCTCTGGTTGCCACTTGTTGCCATATGATGAAGCCACATGGTGGCTAGAACCATGAGCCTTGGAAACATGATCCAAAAACCTGAGTCAAAACCTTGAACTTTGACCATTTGACCCACTTTGATTTTGACTTTTGACCCCTTTCACTAAAACTTTGACCTTGAATAACTTATGCATATGGAGTCATATTTTTCCCATTCAAGTTGCGTTGGATTCATTTTTTTGTGCTCTACACAATGGGATGGGTTTCACTCGAATTCAATTACTTTGATTTTTTGGCCTTTTTAGATTCCAGTTGGGTCAATGGTGGAGATTTTATAACACATTTGAATTTTTGTTTTTATGTAAATTGTACTTATTTAATTTTTATTATTCCTCCATAATCCATTATTATGAAGTTATACCATGGAAACTAATTATATGTGAATTGTTTTCTTTTAATAAAGTTCGACGAAAGTGGGATCCAATACATTTGTACATTGCAAACATTATTGATTGGATGAAGGTATGGATTGATAGATGTAAACAATCTAGTGATGGTAACTTATCATGGGTTGGCATGGCTAAATTGGTTAAAGAAGTTAAATGACGCGGTGAAAGAGATACCAATATTACAAAGAGCGAAATTGATTTAGCAAATGGTTTAAAAAATAAATAGACAAGCATATCCACCGTTACTATTTATTTGTTTTTGAATATTATATAGATGTATATGGTGTGTTTTTTTTCTTGATTTGCATAATTTCCAGGTATAAATATGTTTATCAATTGACAATTTTTTTTTTTACATTCTTGCCATATTGCAGTTGAAACACTGCAAGGCTATGTGGTGCAATGACGACAAATTTTGCATCAAAAAGTTGGATGTAAAGATACTAACATTTGATAGTGGGAATATTGTAGTATTTCATGTTACTAATGTTTCCTCTAGAAGTGAGAGACATTCATAGGTCTCTGAAAATCAATACTATGGGTACTCAGAAGATATACTTGAGTGACACTTTAAATCCTTCAAAATAGTTACGTTGGACATTAAATGGTACATACTACGAATGAATGAACATGATCTTGATAGAATTGTTATTGAGCATGCTAATGGACTTACCATGGTTAATACAAGGAATATTGAGCCAAAATTAGAGCCCTATGTTATTCCAATCCAATGTGAACATGTATTTTACTTAGAGGTTCCAAGTAGAGGGGTTTGGTCGTATGTTATTACATATGATCCAAGAGGAAGGTTGATAAAGTATAATGTAGAAGAAGAGCATGATTTGAAGAAGAATGTGATTTAGAGGAGCAATCAATTCATGTGTTAGACGGAGACATTGAAGAAGTTCAAGATGTTAATTGAGACAATGTTCTAGATTAAGATGATATCAACAATGTATTTTCAGATGAAGAACTTGAAGAAATTGAACTAAACATGGGAGACAATGTTCCTCATGATGATATAGACGATGACATGAGTGGAAATGACGACATTGATGATGATGCTGATATGACTAATCCTTTATGTTTAAATTAAAAACCTAAGATCTATGTGCCCCTTCTACCCATCATTACCTTCAACTTGACGCACTACTCACTCATAGAGTCACAAACTAGTTGCTATAATACACTCCTACAACTTGTGAGTCGATCCCTAATAGTGAAGGAGAAAGCGTAACCTTTCAAGTCTCTAGATCTCATTTTTCCAGTGTGGATCATCCACTGTCACTGGTTCAAAACTTTGTCATTCAATGCTATAGCATATGTGTACACTTTACACTGTATGAGAAAAAGGGCCCCAAAATATCAAATTTTGGGCCTTTATTAACCCTTTGTTTGCAACTTTGGAATTATTATTATTATTTTATTTTTTTGTTAAATCAAGAATTTTCCAATATTTTCTAAAGAACCTAGCTAACAAATTGAAGGCAAACCAACATGAAAATCATTCCAAACTTTGTTTACTTCTCTCTCATTGATGTGTTAAGGATATCTCAAATTTTTGGTGTGTGGTTTGGGAGGATGTTTGACTTGATTAAACATTGTGATATTTTTGGTATGACTTAGTTTCACTTCCTTCATTTTCACCTTATGTAAATAATTTTTCATGGTTTTAATAACACACATCTCCATTGTGAGGCTTTAACACAAATAAATCAATATTTACTAAAAAATTTAAGTTCCTAATTCATCCATATTGGCAAGTTGGATACCTATGCCAAAGAGTATTCAATTAGACAATATACAACAATTCATATCAATGTGTTCCACTAATATTGGTATCAAACTTAGTCCTCTTAAACAACATAATCAATGGAGTCTTTCAAATGTCATCCACTTAGTTAGTTGGCCACTCTGGCTATAGAGCTCTTGATTGACTTTAAGTATTTCACTTTTAATATTTGACTTTGCTGGAATCACCATCAATACCTCAACCAAATATAGGTTGAGTTTAAGTTTGACGATTGTGTCCATCACAAGCCACTTATAGGAAAAAAATGTAAAATATTAAGTTTCATTCGTTGTCTATGGAGTTATTATCTTAAACCATAAAATTAATGCAATTCTATTAAGGGTTTGTATGATTTCTCTTCCTATTGAGATTGAAGTTGAATATGCCAAAATATTTCAAATTTTCTCTTGATTAACATTAGCCATATCATATATCAACATTAGGACATAAATAATATAACTTACATTAGGAGTGCAATTTCGTTAAACATCGCTTCAATCTCAATCTAACCTCCTAGAAATTTGACAAAACCCAAGAGATGCATATTAGATAATATTCTAGCTTGAGGATACACCTCATACATTGGCATGAAATAAAATTAGAAATGCTCTTAAACATCCTAGAAGTATTAATGTTAATGTTAAAGTTCTAAGTAAAAGGATAGAGAAATAAATATGAGGAGAACATCAACTTTTACTTTAGAAAAATGACCCCAAAAAAATCAAATTTTGGGCCTTTATTAACCCTTTGTTTGCAACTTCAGCAGTTTGTTTGAAAAATCAATAATTTTCCAATCTTTGCTAATGATCCTAGCTGAAAAATAGAATCCATACCTGCACGACAATCTTTCCAACCTTTGTTTACTTCCCTCTCATTGATGTGTGAAATCTATCTTGATTTTTTTGGTGTGTGGTTTGGGAGGATGCTTGACTTGAATACATATTGTGATATTTTTAGTATGACTTAGTTTCACTTCCTTCATTTTCACCTTATTTAAACATTTTTTCATGGTTTTAATAACACACATCTCCAATGTGAGGGTTTAACACAAAGAAATCAATATTTTCTAAAAATTTAAAGTTCCTAGTTCATCCATATTGGCAAGTTGGATGCCTATGCCAAAGAGTATTCGATCAAATAATAGACACTAATTCATATAAATGTGCTCCACTAATATTAGTATCAAACTTATTCATCTTAAACAACATAATCAATGGAGTCTTGAAAATGACATCCCTTTAGTTAGTTGGCCACTATGGCTACATAGGAGCCATAGATATTGATTAACTTTAAGTGTTTCACTTTTAATATCTAACTTCTTTAGAATCACCATCAATACCTTAGCCAAATATAGGTTGAGTTTAAGTTCGAATATTGTGTTCAACATAAGCCACTTATAGAAAAACAATGTAAAATACTAAGATGCATTCATTGTTCTATGGGTACTAGGAATGGTATCCCACTTTTTGAAATAGGGCCCAAACCTAAGACAAGTGGGAGGAGGACTATATAGGATGATGTATTGCTGCACAAAAATATTAGTAACTTTGCAAGAATGATATATATATATATATATATATATATATATTTAATATATATATTGTTGTATGTATGTATGTTGTATGTATGTATGTATGTATGTATGTATATATATATATAAGTAAAATGAAGGATGTAATACAAAAATGCCAATTTTTCTCTATAGCCCCACTTGAGATGGATTGTCCTCCAAACTACTTATCAACCAATCATATGATAGAAGTAAAATAACAAATTTTTAAGTTCATTATATCATCTCATCATCATAATAATTCATCATAAACAATCTCAAATAAGTTTCAAGTCCAAACTAAGTTAACACGAGCCCTTAAGGGGAAAGTGGAGCTTTGTTTGACTAAGTAAACCTCACAAATCTATTATGTATTAGCAAGGTAAAACAATATAGTTCAGAAAATGAATAGTAAATAAAATAAAATTAGGGAAGAGAAATCATGTGTAAATCAACTAAAGTCTCCCCAGGGTTTTGGGGTCAAACTATGTCAAAAAGACCTATTTTGGCTGCCCAAACTAGGGGTTTTTTAGGCTAAACTAGGGATGATATTTTTTTTGCAATAATTATTAGTAAATATACAAACAAATTCAATTTGTAATAGCAGAAATTCTAACCATAAAAATCCAAAACTATCCATTAGAAAAGAAAGAAAATCAACTCAAGAACCTAGGAAAACCAAGAGAATGGAAATATAACAGTGGGAAGTATTAGAATGGTAAAACCCTAACCAAAATAGGGTTGCTATAGTATTAAACCAGCAATGAAAAGGAGTAAAAAGAAGGCAAGGCTAGTCAACTAGAGATGCTTGATAAATACCTAATTGGATTCTTGATAAAGACCTAATGATCCCTAAGCAAGGAGACTATGGAAATTAACCAACAATGAAAATGAGTAAAACTAAGCCAAGAATAGTCAACTAGGGATGCTTGATAAATACCTAATTGATTCAAGATCAAATAAATTAAGGATAGTTGATAAAGACCTAATGATCCATAAGCAAGGAGACTATAGAAATTGACTCAAATCAATCCCAATACAAGGGGGACCACTAAGTCAAAAGACATGAAGGGAAGTGATGAATGTTGATTCTTGGATTAAATCACAAAGTAACCTACTCAAATAACTCTGTTAACACCTTGAAAGGAAAGGGAATTGCTAAAAGACCTAGGGTTGGAACTAGGGTTTCAGACATAGGGCTAGCCAAATCTCCCAAACTAGCCAATAAATCTCAACCCTTTTCAAGGAAAATTTTGGCTAGGGAAGGAAAAGTTTAGGGCTAATTTTCTTGGGAAAAATGAGACCTCTATGCTAAGGTACTAGGCTACATATACATCTTTTACCAACCCTCATTTTCCTTTTGATAATTTTCTTTTTAGTTTGGGGCAGTAATGTATTTTGACATTTCTTTCTTTCTTGCATCAACCTCTTCAAGGGCTCCTTGCCCAAATGGCTCAAGGGTCAATCAAGACTTCAAGGGATAACCAATCTAGGGTGACACCAGTCTCGAAGCTCGGGATGTGAGGAGGTTTGTAATGAGCAGATACTGGTAAGTATGGTCTGGAGTTGTATTTGTAACTTGCTATATTGCATTCATATAAAAAATATTCTTATGAACTTGTTATAATGTATTCATGTAAAAATATGCTTATGAATAGTAATATGACTTTGCATTGTTGGAAACACCATTGTCTTGGGGTGATAAGGGGAAGGAACTAGTGTTAGAGCAGTCCACAAATCATCTTGAGGAAGAGATTACATATGAAGAAATCCATTCCTCTATAGACCCAGTGCAAACAATAAAGAAGATTTTGAGAAGATCAAACAACAAGATTTCTTCTTTGGTTGATATTTGACCAAGGGCATAGTTGAAAAATGAAAAAATTAAAACCTTGATGCAAAAGATTTGTCACTATGGCGTAAGCATGAACATCTTTAATTATCCCATTTATTTATTTACAATTTTAATCTTTATAATCTTACAAGTCCTTTATAAAAAACTCTTTATTTTTTACAAGAGTTTTTGGATGAGTTTGATCCTCGGTGTATGCTTATGGACGTTGGTGTTGGTACCAACATCGTTCCTACTCTGGCACAACATCATACTGGTACCCATTTCCAATCTCCGCCTATGAGTGACATGACATTCACTCAAATTTGTACGCCCCCAGGGTCGATGTTAGTAGTACACTCCTTGAGCAACATAGGCCACAAAGTGCACGAGATGTTGAAAGTGACATTGCACATTTTGAAGCATGCGTGCCTGGATCTACCTATGTCACTAGAATGGGATCATTACTAATTACTTTTTTGTAGACAATGAGCACATCCCTATGAAAATAGAAAAGGTTCTAGGCATTTAAGAAGTGTTTTAGTTATTATGTACAATCTAATTAAATCTTACATATATTGTGTGATTATTTTTAACTAATGATGATATCACTTTACAGGAAATGATACATTTTATAAACATTTGAATGACCTTAATCTAGATATCTTTGGGCCCACCATATGCCTAGGGTGGAATGCTGAAATTTTGAAGTTAAAAGATGAGCTCATTAGAAAGTTGGTTGGCTTATTCAGTGACAGTTCCTTTAGCAATTTCAGAGTCACCTCAAAAGTAGGAAAATAATTCAAATATCTTTGAGACCAATATAGGGTTCATCTTGAAAAGAACCCTAAGTATGATCATCCTCCAATGATTCCAGAGAAGGAGTGGAAGGACCTCGTGGATAATGCAAAGAGGAAGTGGGACCAAAAACATGGAAAGACACCACCCGACTTAGGAAGGTATACGACACTTCTAATAATGGAATTATAATTATTTATTGTCATTGCAACATCTAAGTTACGTACTTGAAACTTTGCAATATAGGCTCCCGAATACATCCAAATCCACAAAATCCAGAATACAAAAACATGGGCAATGCAAACTTGGCCGAGGTGGTTACTCCAAACTATTTGCACGAATTGTAAGTATAAAAAAATAATTGCATCCAAATAATAATTTTTAAACAAATTTAATTTATTTGCACAAGATAACTAAAATTCACGTTTTATGCAAAGATGAAGGAGTTGGAGTTCAACGGATATCCAACCAGGGAAGACCTTAAGCCTGCTTACAAGCATGACTATCAAGTCTTGGTTGAATGCAGAAGAATTTTGGGGTAAACACAATCTTCCAACACTCCCATCGACACATAGGTAAATGAAGTCAGTGAAGAATACTTATAATTTATTACTTGCGCAATCTATTTATTATTATTTTTGGGTAGAAGGTAATGTGTTTGTTTGTTTTAAGCAAACAAGAAACAAAGAGAAACAACTTAGTTTTAATGGAGTGGCACCCAATGAAGGTGGTCTGAAGCTCAGTAATGGACATATTTAATGTGATATGAATTGTAATATGTATTACAATTAAAAATATTTAATTACAAATGGCGTGTTAATTATAATCTTTATTGTTTCAAGTGTAGAGCATGTACATGAAGAGGATACACAAGAAGAGGAACATATGGCCACATCTGAAGCCACTCTTCTTTCCCCCGCTACTAAAGTGAGTAAAGAACACTAATGCTCTTTTTATTAATGAAATACTTCTAATACTAATAACAAAAAATGTTGATTCAAAATTTCTCTCTTATTGTAGCTGATGATCCAATTCATTTCTTGTTGCAACTGATGATCCGCCCCTCCTGCGGCAGCGTCGATGATGTCTTGAGTACACAACCAGATCATAAATGAGAGCTATAAAGGCTGTACGAAATGAAGGGGAAGAAGAAACTGATGAATGCATTTTTGGATTATTTTGAAGAAAAAGAAAAAGAAATGATTATAGTAGTTATATCATTAGAAACGTAATGTACCATATTATGAAAACATATTTTCAATGATTAAATTTATTAAGATTAGTATTTTGTGTTTATGATTAATGAATAAATGAATGAATGCTATAGGTTAATGAATGATTGCTATATGTTTCTTTTTGTACAAAACCACATACTTATCTTTATGAATTATTTTTTTTGTTAGTGTCTATGCATGGATCCGAATGTGCTTATTTCAACTATTTTCCAGTGGATATATTAGGTACAGGGGAATTAAGAGCGATGTGAGGCAGGGGGAGGCCATAAGAGCTTCCACCTTCATGTGGTTGGCCCTGTTCAGTAAAGAATAAATTAGGATTTGGATAATATTGGAGCAAAGTTCCCTAGATGCAACTGAGCAACAACAAATTCAATGTTGACTTCATTGTTGATATGTCAAATCGAGGGATGTTTGCTCCAAAATTAGACTACTTCGAATTTATTCTTAAAACCAAGAGGAGCTCACTCAAGTATTCATGCATTCAAGTCTTTTTAATTAATATTTAGTCATGAAAATGTTTGTTATTTTATTTTATTATTTTTATGATTCTTTATCTACCTTTAACTTAATTTATGTGAATTGCAAGTATTTTTATTCTCAATTTATTTGTTGTCATACCAAGTTTGACATCAAATCAATTGAGAGGATCTTTGTTGGTGTGTTCCATGTATGTTATAGAAATAAAGTGAGAAGTTTACTATTTTTTCATTTAACTTGTCAAGAATCACTCAAATTGCTACAAATTTCAACTCTAGGTGCACATAAGTAGTTCTAGCCCTCTCTTTATCATTAATTTAAACATTATCCTCCAACCAATTTTGTGGGTTTAATCTATCCTATGTTGAGATTTGTAGTTATTTTCTATGTGTAACTATCCTACATTTATTGATTTAAAGTGTTGCTTATCTATGTTAACCTCCCTCCATGATATGACGTAGCTTCTCCAGCTTAGGTATGTATCATTTCAGCTCTACTCCTCCCTACCCTATTTATGGGTTTTATCTTCCCTGCTACATTTATGGTTTCCTGCATTAATTTAACCTATGTTTTTTATGGATTTCCTGTATTAACTTAGCCTGTGCCCTTTTCTACCTTGTTTATGGGTTTCATGTATTAACTTGTTATTTTTTCTGGATATAAATCATCTTGTTTATTGATTTAAAGTGCTTTCTATATATTTTAAACTAACTTCCCCTCCACTGAAAGCAAGGAATAAACATGGATAAATTATGTAAGAATGCATTGTTCCTTACCATGTACATGATTAGTAAGTCTTTTTTGGGGGGTTATTCAATCCATCCCCTATCATGTCGTAATGAATCATGGTGTGGGTTGGATCTAGAGGGTAGTCAAGGGTTGTATTATATAGCTCTCATTTATTTTAATCATACATATAAAAATAACCTCCCACTTTTGCTTCTCTCATCGATTGATAGTTTAACTTGCATGTTTTCCAATAGGCTCACTATTTTCACTTTATGTTTTTAAATCAAATGTAATTTAATTTAGAATTGTAAAAAATGGTTCAAACTCATAAATACAACTGATGAGCACCAATATTGCAGCAAGAATGTTGCAACTTCTAGGGCTATCAACTTTACTTTATCAACCTGGGGTTCATACAAACTTGGAGGTGACAATGTTGTATACACAAGTAAATGTGATGGGTCTGCTCTTTGTCACTGCTAAGCTGGCGATAGACCACTACCGTTTTCAATCCAAACCTCTATTGTTTCAGAAGAAGCTTGATTACCAATGAGGAAAAGAGAAATCTACACTAAAACAAATCTTGTCTACTATAGTAAGGAAAAAGACTGAAATCAAATGCTTAAACACTTCAAAAGAATGCTAAGTTAACATGTATGCAATCCTACTATCCTAGGCATGCAAATTAAAACATCAAGCATTCTACTGCTGTGCATGTAAATGATCAAAATAACTATGTTTTTCTTTTTGTCTTTTTTGTGTGAAAATGTGAAAGCTAACTTCTTTTGGTGATGTGGCAGATGGCTTAGTGATGATTTTGAATCATTAGAAGGCTTGGGAGGCAAGTATGGGTCATTTTGTAGCTTCCTAGGGGCTTTTTCCACAATTTGGCCTCAAAACATGCCACTACAAGTCAACCTACAGGATGTCCTAATGCGTCCTACAAGATGTCCTGAATTCCTATAGGATCCCCTGTATTCCTACAAGATATAGCCGAGAGCAAAAGGAGGGGTTTGGAAGGTGATTTAAGTCTTAGGGAAGGTGGTTGATGGATGGAATGAGGCAAGAGAGTGCTTAGGACCACTGCATAGCTCAAAACTAGAGTTGTGAGATGGTTGGATTTGCTCAACAAACTTGAAGAAGTATTCTTATGGAATGATGAATTTGGTGAGGGATTTAGTGAAAGAAAGTGATAATCATGGATGAAGTTGGGATGAGGTTGCTGATCATGAAATCTTTCTGTACTTTTGAAACTCCTTCACTGCATCAATCATTGACATTTATCCATAAATCATGTAAATGAGAAGGATTTCAATTAACTAAGGAAAACAAAATTTCATGAGCTAGATGCCTATTTCATGCATGGGAAAATTTGCAGAATAATATGAAACCTTGGTGAGATATAATGTAAGACTAAAGCTAGAAGAAATGGAAATCAAATCCTATTCTTGCAAACTAATAAAATGCTAGCGTAAGTAACGAAAAACCCTAAATTCCATGAGAAATTAGAATTCTGTCTTTTTGGGGCTGCATAGACAATTCAACCATTAATCTATGAAATCAACTAAGCATACAAATACAAGAGGAGGAGCCTTTGCTACTAGGGTTGGTCCCTAACCCAAGAGCTTCAGCGCTTTGAGTCAACTCAGTGCTGGATTAAGGAAATGCTCATTTTCATTATCAAAACAAAAAATTACATCATAAGGTCTTCCACAAGTCTTGAACTCGAAAATTACT
Organism: Pinus taeda; assembly: GCA_000404065.3. NCBI lineage: Eukaryota > Viridiplantae > Streptophyta > Pinopsida > Pinales > Pinaceae > Pinus > Pinus taeda. Next base: position 278,783 of record APFE031136172.1, on the reverse strand, counting down.
AGTGTTTTTATAGAAACAATTCAAATTCTAATGAGGCTCTAGGCCTCCTTATTTATACAACTCAAGTCTCCAATCACTTCCTTAAATCTCGGGAGGCTCGACTCCCAAACTTGAGATAAACTGGCTCTTTAACTATCATTGGCTCGACTAACTTTTGATCTCCATGACTTCGCTTCTTGTAACTTCGAGCTAGTGTGATTGATGGAGGAATATTCAAATGAGTGAGGAGTAAATGAGGAGGATCTATCTCCTATAATCTCTCCTCCTTGTCTCATTCGAGTTTCAGCCCTTAGTTAGCCAAAATTTCCATGATTTTCTCTCAAAAACCTGTAACCAATGCACATTAGTCCACTAGGCATAATATCTCACTTTGACTCATCTCATTAAGAAAAATACAATCAAAACATGTAAGAAATTATGATAGGAGTTGATTTGAATAAGATAGGAGGTTTATTAAGGTCCATATAGTTACCCAATGATGAGGCTCATCATCACCCCCCTACTGAAAGTGTTTCTCATCCTCTGAGCAACTCAATCTATATCCATGTATTTCATTGCTCCAGTGGCCTCCCTGACATCCCATGTTTCTACTGTAGTTTCCTCTTCCTGTGCATAGAATCCCACCTTCCTCTCTATATCCTCCCACTGCTTTCTTTCTTCCTCTTCCTTCCTTCCTTCCAACATTCCTAAGAGTAGTGGTGGACTGAGTCTCAAGCCAATCCAATTGGCTTTGAGTCTTTGGAGAGATTGCTTGTACATGGGCGTTTTGTTCAGTGCTTCTCTCATTCTCTTAGGAGAATGGTACTCTCTTATTTTCAAGTTGTAGGGCAAAGTGTTCCATCTCCTTTAGCAAGCTTGCATGCTCTCATCTCCTAACAGTCTAAACATGTCCTCAAAGTGTGTGATTGTTTTCTCTTGGGCAGCAAGGTACCTAGGCGCAAGTTGAGGGTCATTTTCAATCAAGTTATGGGTACTGATGACAACCATTGGATTTGATTGCTCAACTCTTATCACAAGGGGTTTTCTTTCTTCCCTTTCCATTACTTTCTTCATTTCTACAACCCTTGCTTCCTTATGATTCATCCATGATGCCAAAGCCATCAACTGTAAGTCCCCTAGTTTTGAATTAGGGTCCCACACATTCAGATCTATTAAGGCCAAGTTATGTAGGTATAACTAAGACATTTTAGCCCTATCCTCCAAGGTGCTTTGATCATAAAGATCAATGAATTGTCTATAATCCTGGAAGGGCATAGTGCCTCTCTGTGCTAGAGTTCTGATTTGGAACTACAACCACTGTTCCTTAAGATACAATGCATAAGACTTTGTTGACATCCTGCATTGGATTGCCTCTAAGGATAGACTGGCCATGGATGCCAATTGAATCTCTCTTTCTTGCAGCTGTCCCCTTAACTATGCATTCTCTGCCTCCAAATGAGCTTTCATCATTGCCTCTCTGTCCCTCAGGCTGTTCAGTTCTCTGTCCATCTCCTTCACTTTCTCCTCCATGTGACCTATGTCCTTTGGCTATTTACATCCACCTATGTGTTCTTATCCTTTCTTTCTCAATCTCAAAGAATAAGGGGATGGAAAATTTCTGTGGAATGAACCTACCCCCTTCAATGAACTTGTAGTAGGAGTCAAGGTTGGGTTGAGGACTAGGTTCCCTCAGCTCTGGAACCTCCTTCTTTGTTTCTTGCTGCATGATCCCTTCTTTTTCTAATTTCTGAGTTTCCTGTAGGTTTAGCAGAGTTTCCTATATGATGGACTCTGCTTCTTGTAGGTCCTTTTGTGTCTCTTGTAGGAGGCCTTTTCCTTTGGATGAGGCAAATCTAGTGACATGCCTCCTAACATAAGTGAGAGGAGACTTGGGAGAGGCTTGTCTTGATGATCCTTCTCCTTGATTTTTCATAAGAGGAGCTATCTTTTCCTGATGTTTTGGTGAGTCTTCAATGAAAATATGAACCTTGGTGGGAGTTTGAGGTTTTCCTTGCCTCTGTCTCTTCCCTTTTTGCTTGATAGGGGTACTAAGGGCAGTGAGGGAAGCTGTTGCCTCTTTCTCGGTGGGTTTTGGAGATAACCTAGGTGATTCCTCCCTTCTTTTCCTTGCATTGTAGACCTTTGTTCTTCCTTGTCTTTTGTCTCCTCTTTTCCATTTTCCTTCTCACTCTTGTCTTTCTCCTCTTCTTCTCCCTCTAGTTCCTCAGTTTCCTTCTTTGTATCTTCTTCTATCTCTTCACCACTTTCCTTTTCCTTTTCTTCCTCTTCTTCTTCCTCTATTTCCTCTTCATCCCTCTGTGTTTCTTCTTCATCCTTCTCTGTTTATTCTCCATCCCTTTCACTAGCAGTGGGGCTTTTTCCATATTTAAGGGCTTTTATGTCTTCCTTTGTCTACATGTCTCTGAAAGTTGCCCATGTGATAGGGAGTCTTAGGTTTTGGAAGGCATCTTCTATGATAAGTTTAATTAACCCATCATGGGCTAGTTGTTGATGGTTTCCTTCCTTCACCTTAATGCTCATATCTATCACTGATTGAAGAAGAAAGTAGGGTATGCTTAGTTTGTTTTGAGGAGGTGTGTTTGCTCCAAACCTCAACTCTCGGAGAACCCTAAAATGGTATCCATATGCCACATTGTAGCTACCTTCACATGATGTATACTTAATAAGGTTGTAGCTAATTTCATTCGAAGGATATGGTAGGCTTTCTCTTCTGACCCCATTTTTGTCTTCCATTGTCTTCTCTACTTCCAAAAATAATTTCTTCTTTGTAATTTGGTTGTTACTCTTATCCTTATTTCTCTAAGGCAACCCTAAAGGAAGTGTGGTGATTCTGCCTATGATTTCAGGGATGAGTTCTACAAAGAGGCCTTTGACCACAACAGTGGCATGGGTCCTAGTCAGTGGTATGAGCAAGAGAGTAAGGTCTTTGGCCACTTCATCATCATATCCCCTCAATTTTTCAAAGAAACCCATCCAATTGTGCCTTGTGAATATCTCTAGTATAGGATGGTGCTGATGAATCCTCACTGTGTTGGTGGGTTCCCTCTTATTAAATCCCCCTGTCATTTTCTCTGATGGATGTGGAGGGTTGTACATGTCTGATACCAAATTCTAATGGATGAATAATTTTAAATGAAAATTCTGTGTACAATTCCCCTACACTACAATCCTTTCAACAAAATAGAAGGATTTTATATATGCTTTTTACTTGGAAATTGTGGGAAAGTGTAGCTCCTACCTCCTTATCACTGCCTGACGAAGCCAACCTCTAGTTTTTCCCTTCAAAAATGCTCATTTCTAATTCTGTAGGTGACTGTTCTGTATCATGTAGGATCCTGTAGGGGCTCCAATCCTGGAAAAACGATCACTATCTTTCCTACAGACTGCTTCAGGGCCGAGATAAACTTTTCTTTGGTGTAGCCCCGAGAATGCAAATGCCTCCTATGAATGGGAATCAACAGTTTATTTTCTCATATGGGTGATTTGAGTGGGATGGGGTGCTGCCAGCCGAAGTACGAGTATCCATCTTTGGACTGTTGGTCCCACTAGCACATCATCATTCTCCTTACCTCGTAATCAACTGCCACTTCGGGCATCCGTAGCTTAACCACTTTTGACCTCATTTCTCCTTTCTCCTAACTTGAATGCTGCCACGTGTGTGAGGAACTAACTATATTCTCCTCGTTGACTGACCGAAGGTGGCCAAGTTAACAGGCCACCTTGCGCTTATAAAAAGAACTCTTTCACAACGTTACATGTTTGATCATATTACACTAATGAGAGAGTGGAAGCGAGACACATACCTGTGGTAATGATGCCTTGATGCTATTTGTTGGAGAGTGAAGTCCTTGCTGTGTATTTGTTGCATGTGTTTTTCTCTCTTTTTTTTATTGTCCTCTGATGTTTTTATTGGATGTGCAGGTATTGGATGGTGATGCTGATGATCCTGATGTTGCTGCTAAGCTATGGAGGAGCTTCTTTGACATATGGATCTCCATGTTGAAGCTGACTTCAACCTGTGATTTTTTTGTTTTGTGGGATAGGTTGCTACAGGATGTCCTGTAGTTGCCTCTCCCTCAAATTTTGTAATCGTTCCTTCACTTCTGGAGCATGAGGATGGTTGACATGGGTAGAGAAGGGGTCTAGGGATTGGTGAATGAGAGGTATAGCTTTCAAGTGTTGTCCCCTTGTTCTCTGTCTTCATCCTCTTTTATCTATTTTTGTTTTTTTTTTTGAAAAATGTGTTTTTTTAAACTAACTTTATTGGATGAATGCAGGGGTGATCATGGTGGAGAGAGGCATGGTGATGAGATGGTGAAGTAGACATTTATTTTTTTGACATAAGCAGGTCATCCCCTTGCTCTAGGGCTACTTTCTTTGAGATTTCCAAGCTACTGTAATTCCTATAAGATCATCTTGTCGGTTTTAAGGGAATCTTGTAGGTTTACAGGGAATCTTGTAGAAAACACAGAACCCTTGCAAACTGAGCTAAATGAGTAAAAAAATGGAGGGAATGATGGAATTATGAAGGATATGGAATGGAGGAATGAAAACATGAATTGTATAGGTCCTTTTGATCCTCTCTTGTTGATCTGATCCTCCTCCTGCTAACCTGCAAACAATATTTTCAAAGTTTTCTTTTCTCTCTTTTTTTTTTTGAAATCAACTAGTTTGCCTCCGAGAGGTTTTCATACTAGCTTCTTGCCCTAGGCACCTCAATAGAGTTTTTCACCCAGAGATCATTTTATTTCTCTCTTTTTTTTTTTCCTTTTTTCAGTGACTTGATGAGGCAGAAGCTGAGACTTGCTCACCACCATCACTATCTTTTTGATGCCATCAATGAATTCTTGCTTTGATAAGGGCTTCTTGTAATCCTTCAATCTGTGCCCATTGACAAGTAAAGTAATAGCCTCTGCATTAATGGTTCTTATCTGCACTGAACCATTATCATGACATTTCTCTATGACATAAGGCCCTAACCATCTAGTCCTTAACTTGCCTTCAAAATATTTGTATCTAGAGTCATACAAAAAAGCCCAATCACCTTCTTGGAATTGTTTTTCCTTTATGTTATTTTCATGCCAGATCTTCCTTTGAACTTGAGTCACCTCTGTGTGCGGGAGGGCTTGCATTCTAAACTCATCTAACCCATTCAGCTAGAGCAATCTCTCTTTTTTTTTGCATTGGTGAGATCTAGATCTAGTTGTGCTGCCATTATTAATGTATTGTACTCAAATTCAATGGACAATAGGGCCTTTTTCCCATATGCCAACTCATATGGAGTGAATATAGTGGTGGTCTTCCACGTGGTATTGTAGGCCCAAGTGGCTTAAACTAATCTATTTGACCAATATTTTCTGTTGCTGCGAATTACTTTGGTTAGAATGCCCTCCAGCGCTCTGTTGGTCACCTCCACTTGCCCATTAGCTTGTGGGTGATAAGGAGTGGATGTTCTATGCTTGAGCTTGTGCTTTCTTAAAAAGTCTTCAATCATGTTAGATGTAAACTGGATGCCTTGATCAGTGACCATTTCTCTAGGGTACCCAAACTTATAAAATACATTTTCCCTTTAGAACTCAGCCACTTTCTCCTCTATTTCTGCCTTGATTGCCTTGGTTTCAATCCACTTGGTCAAATAGTCAGAGCACACAATGATATACTGCTTTTACCTAGATGGAGGGTCAATAGGTCCAATGAAATCCATGCCCTAGTTGTCAAATGGCTTGAAAGCCACTTGAGGTTGCAGAGTCGTTTCATCCCTTGGAGTACACTTTTCCATCCTCTGGCACCAATCACAATTACTAGTATACCTTCTCACATCCTGATGAAGAGTGGGTCAATAATAACTAGCTTGTAACATCTTGAATGTTGTCCTCTTGGTTGCAAAGTGGTCTCCACAATGCCAATCATGACATGTCAGAACGATGTCAAAGACTTCCTCCTCCCTGATACATCTTCTCAGAATTTGATTTGGGCCTAGCTTAAAGAGGTTTCCCCCAATCCAAGTGAATGGGGTGCTCTTTCTCATAATCTTGCTTTTCTCTTTGGAGGACAAATTCGGTGGGAACTGTGCAGACACCAAGTAGTTTGCTATGTCAACAAACCATGGAGAGAGAACTGAAATGACGAATATGTGTTCATTCGGTATGTTATCACTCCAAAATTTCTTCTAAGTTGTCAGAAAAAGAAATGATAGAGGTAACCACAAACCAACTTTGGAGATCAGGATCTAGCCTTCCTAATCTCAGAGAGGGCTCTCTCTTTATGATTTAACTTTGTTTTAGTTAATTGATTTTAGGCTAGTTATGATTGTGCTGGGGTTTTTGATTTGAATTTGGGTGGTGGGATCACTTACTTAGATGAAAAAGGGTTGTCTTTTACCATTGGGCTATGGGGTCAAATGTCAAACAAACAGGACCGGATTAAGTTCTAAAAATAGTGTCTACATGGAAAGATAGAGGAGTTACAACAAATATCAAAGGCTTGATGGTGAAATGGTTTCCAATCGGATCTAGGGAGCAATTAATGGTTCCCTAGGTTGGATTATGAAGAGAAGTGAAAGAGGTCAACCGAGATGGGAGAGAAATTAAGGGTTCTCAAATCCGGATATCAGAGGAAAACATATAAATGATTAACTGTGCAAAAGAGAGTGTATTTAAACAAATTCTGAGTTAAATTTCCAGTTAATTCATTCAAAATTATATAACATTTAATTTTATGAAACACATAAGAAAGTAACAAAATCAGACAAAGAAGATAGTTCGCTGCAATAGCTCATCTCATGAATCCTATAGTGCAACCTTTTTATTACTTGCTCCAGTCTGTTGACTTGAAAATTGGTACACTAACCCTTAGGTGTAAGATCAAAGTAACTCTACAAATGTATAACAATCCACACTCAATACTTCGAATTATGAAGTTTTTATACAAAAGAACTTACAAAATATCTCAAACTGCATTGAGAACTAATCTAGGAAAAAGAAATATCTTCATGCAAGAAGATAGAGATAGCTATTGAATTGTTGTTTGTTGTCCCTGTTATTTAGGTTCTGTTGTTTTTTATCCTTTGATCCTTTTTCCTTTAAGTTGCTTGGCTGTTTGGTCTTCACACTAGATGTCATATTTACTTACGACCTTTCATTTGATACACTTTCATCTCTTTGTTTTTCAACTGTATTTCTTTATCTGTCTCCTCTGTTTAGTCTTTTAACTGTATGCTCTGTCACCTGCTTTCATTTTTACCTTTTACTGTAAATCTTACTCACTCTTTCATGCTTTTGTGTTTTTAGTAAAAATGTTTTTTACTGAAAGACACATGTAGAATACAAAATGTTTCTTGGAGAGTAGTTTGTAAGAATCTTTTGTTGTGTTGGTGAAAATGATTTCATCTCTGTTTTAACCATTACTGCCTCTATGTAAATGACTTCTTCTTGCTTTATGATAATTGTCTTTTCCTTCTAATTAAGCCCTTTGAATACATTTCCTCGTGAATCTTGGAGTAAACAGGTTTTGGAACTAGTATCAAAACTTGTTTGTCCAAGCTTTTGGTCTTGTAATCACCTACAAAATAAAACAATTATTAATAAGAACAGAGGTTAGCAGGGAGGTGATAATGGATTTATTGAACTGAGATGTCTATGGATGGAGTCTAGAGCGTGTTCGGGAGGTAATCAATGGTGAAATTCGGTTGCAGAGGCTCAGGGTGGCGCAGGAAGGGTTAGGCAACTTTTAGTGAAAAATGAGTGAAAAGAGTGAAAATGAGGGTCTTCGGCTTTTTAACAGGTATGTTTTAACGGGTAACGACTAGAATTGGTGCAGAATTTCATAATGAACACTGGATGGTTTCGGCCTACGCAGGAGGCGGTATTAAGGTTCATTGCACCAATTTTGGCAGTTGGGTGGTTTTTTCTTGAGAGCACACGAGTTAACCCAAAGCTACCACGTAACCGAAAGGGGCTCGAGCAAAACAGTGAATCTCGTGTGCTCTCAGGCAGGTAAAGCTCGGAAAAAAAATCAACGCAATATCGCTGTCAGATCTGGGGGTGCAAGATTGGTCCAGGTCCGAGTGTGACGAAGGACTCTTCTAAGACCTTTTACTTTCGTGATGTGTTAAATTGCATTTTTAAAAGAACATAATTGAATACATCTGCATGTTGTAAATAAGAGGAACATGACATTCATCATCACATGAAATAACAAGATGTTGATAACGGAGTTCATTCAGGAGGGACTATGTCTCCGGGCCCTAGTGTCAAGATGGTGTAGGTAGTTGCATTAAGTGTTGTCAATAGTGATGATGTACATAAGAGATGATGTCACTATCATACAATGAAAATTTCCTCACGCAGGAGTGGCTTGAAGAGATGTTCCGCTACAGGAATTCTTAGTTAAAATGACTCCTATCAGTATGACACAGCCTCATGCATGATGATAATAAACATCCCACCAACATGGCATAAAAGGGATCTCAATGCAAACATACATGGCAACAACATGAGTATCCCATCAACATAACGACAAAGTGATTTCAAACAAAACATGAGGAATCATGACAACAGGTACATCCCACAAATGATTCCGCATCACATCAAGTAGGAATCATGAAAACAAGTATGAAACAAGATCCCACATCAAACATCAAACAAGGGTCTGTGCAACACAATGCATAACAAAGGAAGTACACGAACACACTGCATATACCTCACATCCTGAGGCCATCTGAAGAAGAGGATGTCAAATTGTTGAAGTTGTCTGTACCATCAATCTCGCGGCGTCGAATCTCATGGAATGATTGCTCACACATGAATGATGACACCTGTGCTCCATTTTGAAATGTGACAGAAAAATAGAATGGTCAAATGGAAAATCTAAACACATCATCAGATTTGTGGCATCGAATAGTGCAAAATCGACTGTGAAATTTTTGAATTTTGAGAAAGTGGAAATTTGAGGCTTAAAGAATATTTTAAATTCCCCCTAGATTCCTGAAAGATTCCCTCCTCTGGGTCCTCTACAAATCTGCTGCTTAGGTCAGGAAACTGACTGTGCCATCGGGTTCATGTCATTGAGAGGTGTAAGATCGACATAAAATTTTTCTAATTTGGACACTGCAAAAATTTCACCCTCCTGGAAATTTTGCTCCATCATGGTTCCACCTGCAAATAAATTAACTAAAAATATCATGCCTCGGTTTCCATGCGCGCTCCTGGTTCCTCCATGCTTGGGTGCACTGTTGAAATGAAAGTTTATATAAGTTTGTGGGCTGATAAACCAATGAATCCGTTTGGGCAGATTGGTATACACTTCGAATAATAAGGAGGAGGTCGGGTGGTCAAACCCTGACCCCTCCATTTTAATGGACTTTTGTTTTTAAAATACCTTAATTCATTTTAAAAATCAAATCGCAATGTATGTTTTGGGGGTCGGGTCCGCATTGGGCAGTCCGCCCCACACCCTCCATAACCATACTAAATGGGGGCGCATTAAAGCTTGGACCATGGCATTGTTTTGGTTCATGGCATGTTAATGGTATTGGTGTGATATGACATGGAGCCGCCGCGTGGGCATGGCCGGCCCTCCCGCCGGCCGTGGGTTCAACTCCCATCGGCTATGGCCACCCTTTTATGGTATATGGTAAGGTTTTTGGGGGTGTGGGTCAGGTCCACTGAAGGTGGCCCGTGCCCACCCCATATTAATATTATGTTTAATGTGGTATGGTGTTCGGTGTGGTTGGGCTGGTGGGGGTGATGGCTCGTCGGCCCTTTAATTAATTTTTTTTTTTAATATTGTTTGGGGCCCATGTCCACCCCATATTAATATTATGTTTAATGTGGCATGGTGTTCGGTGCGGTTGGGCTGGTGGGGTTCATGGCCTGTCGACCCTTTAATAAAAAAAATTGTTAATATTGTTTGGGGTCCGACGGTGGGTGGCGGGGGTCATGGCCCGCCACCATTTTTTATATATTTTTTATTTTAAAAACTAATAGTCATTTTTAAAAATTTCGAATTTAAGGGTTGTTGGGAAATTTAACGAGACCATAATTTCGCCCTCTTTCGGGAGATAGATTTCATGTCGCAAGGTTGGTCAAATTGTAGGACACTTAAACTTGGCCTACAACCCAACTTTGACCAAAACTTTGACTGGCTCGTTCTCTTTCATACGAGCTCGGATTGACGAACCATTCACACTGTTGTGATCAGGGTGATGAGATCTACGCTCTAGTCCTGGTTTGAAAGCATTATGATCATTTTCATTTTTGAGCTTCCATAAACCTTATTTGTCTTGTGTGTGTCTCTGGAGCCACTTGGATCAAAGATCTAACAGCTTTCGCGTGGTGGAAATGCATGGAGGGAATAAGGGAGGAGATTTGCGGGGCCTAGGGGAATTAATTACACTTAACTGTAATTAATTAATGATATAAAACAACGTTAAATATAAGCGGGTTTAGTAAAATGGGACTTGGGTTTAAAATGTGGCGGGGTTTGTTAACCACACCAAGGGTGGTGGGTTAAACGGGTTTATATCGGGAAAATGTGAATTTTGCAGAGTTAATTAAATAAAGCGAGGGGAAACAAAACTTAGGATAAAGGGGTTTTATGGGATAAAAGGGTTTTTTTCGGGAAATATATGAATGATGGAGTTAATTAAATAAAGTGCGAGGGGAAACAAAACTTAGGACAAGGGGGGTTTTATGGGTTTTTTAGATAAAATAGGGAAATTAGTAAGGGGAAAATGATTTTTTCAAAGGGGAATGGGTTTCACACTAGGGAAAAGGGGCTTTGGGTAGGAAAATGACCTTTGAAGGGTAATTTTCTAGAGAAATGTGTGAAACCAAGGGTAAGGGTCAAAATGAAGGGAAAATGGTATTTTCTTAAGAAATGAGGGGAAAATGGGAAATTAACAAGTATGTAATGGGGGGTGAAATGAAATGAGGGGAAGTTAATTAAATCAGCTTATGAACATCTTTTCACTTTCATAACTGCTCCTACACACTGAAACATAGGATTAAGCATGATAAATGTGCTTATGCTTTGACAATCTTGTATTTCTACAACCTTTCTTCTACCTACCCTTTACTTACCCTAACATTTTTCTTCATTTTATTAGGTGCATTTAAGCTAGCAGACCCTTTCTTTCCTTTTTATTTTGAAAAGAAAACTATGTAATTCTAACCTTATATCTTCCAATGGCTTAGATTAAGCTTATGAACACATTTTATTTCTCTACCTAACTATTGATCTGCCAAGATTAAACAATTTGGCTAGATCCTTATTCTCTATCTATAAACATGAAATTTAAAGCATGAAGTAGTCAAGATTAAACTATTTGACTATCATGGGTTGTGACATTTATGACAAGCTGCACACAACCATTATTTTGCACAGTAAAGTAAAAAGTAGTGGCACTTAGACTTGCACATTTCATGATCTGTTTTTGTTTGGGGTTCATATTTTTTTCAATTTTTTGATCTTTTCTTATTTTTTTGTCCTTTGATATTTCTTTTAAGACATACCCTCTTTACTTTTTTTGATTTTTAATATGGAAAACATTTTGTAGAAAGCAAAAGTATGTACAATATTACAAGACTAATTATAGCCAATTCAAAATTATGAATCCTATTATTATAGGACCCTAACAGTGGATCCACATGGAGAGGTAATTTCCTGGTGAAATGTCAAGAACTTTAAGATCAGTAGCCTTTAAATTGTGACTGTAGTTACCCTATAAACTATTCTTTTGTGATTTATGTCTTATTCATACTTATGATGGTGAAACCTTCAAAGCTCAAGGCCTTCTCTCTGGGCTTCAACTTCAAAAATTCACCATCCAATCCAATCTAAACTCTGCAATGTTATGTACAATGATCAAAGTAAAATGAACTATTGTTAGTTAGTAGAAAAGTAATACTTCAGCATTTTACCATTGACAGGTCCTCCTGGTAGATCTGATCCATCTATCTCTCTCAAGAAAAAAATATTGTTATATCTGTAACCATAAATGACATAAGGGCCTTGCCATAAAAAATCAAATTTGCCATGTTTTCCCTTGTCTTATGTTCTTGAATCCCACTTAAGAACTTTATCACCTATGTAAAAATCTTCAGCGCTAGTCTTTTTATCAAATATATTTTTGATTTTTTCCTGGATTACTTGTGATTTTACATATACTTCTTCTCTGGTCTGCTGCAAGTGTATGATCTGATTTATCCTTCTCTGGATATCATTTGGTTCTACCTGCAACTCTTGGATGATCTTCATCACTGGCACTCCCAAAGAGGATGGAAAAACATCCATCCCATATACTGACTGATATGGAGATGTACCAATTGACTTCTTGGTAGTTAGTCTATCTACCCATAAGGCATTGACCAACTTTTTGTTCCATGTCTTTTTGTTGTCCTCCAGTAATTTCTTAATGATATTGACCATGCTTTTGTTAGAGGATTCTGCAAGCCCATTACCTTGAGGGTAATAGCCAATGGAGTGGCCAAGGGTGATGTGGTACTTGTTACAAAGTTCTACCATTTTCTTGGATTTAAACGCTGTTGCATTATCAATAATGAGCTTTTGGGGGCATCCAAATCTTGACAGGATATTGTTTTCTAGGAAGGAGATAATGACAGATTCTGTAGCTTGTCTAGAAGGAATGACTTCTATTCATTTGGTAAAATAATCAATGGATATCAAAATCCACTTATGTTGGGTTGAGGAGGTTGGGTGTATTTCTCCAATGAAGTCTAACCTGCATTGTTGAAATGGAATTTTTGTGGAGATGTGTTTGAGAGGTAAAGGTAAAAGTTTTCTCTTTCCTTCAAATATTTGGCACTTATGATAGGAGGTCACATGTCTTTTAACATCTGCAAAAAGAGTGGGCCAATAGAAACCAACCCTCGGGATTTTGTCAACACTCTTCCAATACAAGTGTCCTCCATAATCCCCTGCATGAAATTCTTGCATAATTTTATCAGCCTCATCTTTCAGTAAATAGTTCAAAAGAATACTACTAATGTCTTTCCAAAACAAAGCATTATCTATGATACAATACTTTAATGACTTCATTTTAAAAAATCTAGTTTTAGTTCTTGTTAAACTAGGAGGAGCTTGTAAGTTTAGTAATACAAATATGATATCTGCATACTAGGGTGAATCTGTAAAAGGTTCATTGATTTGTGGAGTTGCCATCTCTTCCTAATCATCAAGGGCACCAATGAAATTAATATCTAGGGCCTGACAGTTCGATTCAGCCATGAGTTTGGCTAAACCTTGGCCTTTGATAAGTTTAGTAGGCTTTATTTCTATGTCATATTCCAAAATAGCAGCAATCCATTAGCCTTTTTTTCCCTTGAGGCCCATTTTGTGTCAAAATGTCTTTAACTACTGAATTTGGAACAGAAGCAATAATGTGAGAATACAAAATATAGACTCTGAAATCTTTAATAGCCTTCACTAAAGCTAATGCTTGTTTTTCCATAATTTGAGCGTCACATCTCTTAAGGATTTACTAAAAGATGCGATTGGTTGTTCATATCTTTGGTCATTCTTTTGCAACAAGACTGTTGCAATAGTGTGTTCTGAAGCAAAAGAAAAAATTATAAAATCTTTATGAAAATCAGGACTTACAAGGACTGGAGTCTTGGTTAGGGCTTCCTTGATGGCTTCAAAGGATTGTTTGGTTTCCACTATCCATTTAAGTGTTGAATCCTTTCTTAACATGTTATTTAGTTCTCTAATCAATTATGCTAAATTTGAAATGAATGTCTTAAGAAAATTAATTTTGCCTAAAAATGGTTGCAATTCTCTGATGTTTCTAGGATGGGTGATGGTCAAAATTGCCTCTATTCTAGCAAGATCTATTCTAATTCCATTTTTAGATATGATATGTCCCAACAACTTTCCTTCTTCTAGACTAAAGAGTATCTTTTTGGGATTTAAAGAAATCCCATATTTTCTGCATTTGATGAAAACTCTTCTCAAATGATCTAGGTGTTCATTGTTAGATTTAGAAAACATTGTGATGTCATCTTGGTATACCACTAAGAAATCATGGATATCCTTTGCAAAAGCTATATCCATAGCTCTTTGTAATGTTGCTCTTGCGTTCTTTGATCCAAAAGGAATCTTCAAATACATGAAGGTACCCCAAGGAGTAGTAAATGCAGTTTTGGCTTGGTCCTCTAGTTGAACTGAGATCTGGTTATATCAAGAAAATCCATCAAGCAATGAAATTTTGGATGAGCCTACTACCCTCTGAATGATATGGTCCATTTTTGGTAGAGGATAGTTATCTTTTAATGAGACCTTGTTTAAATTTCTGAAATCAACACTAAGTCTGATTTCTCCAGTTTTCTTCCTAGTAGTGACTAAGTTTGAAACCCAATCTAAGTATCTAATGGGAGCTATAATTTTGGCATCATACATTATTTTAACATCTTTCTCAATAGATGGCATAAGCACTGGATTAATTCTCCTAAGTTTATGTTTGAAAGGTTTATGATCTTCTTTGAGAGGTATTTTGTGTTGAATTTTGTTGGTGTCATAAGACTTCAAGTCTTCATAACTCCAGGCAAAAACATTTTGGAACTCTTTAAACAGATTTATGGATTTAACCTTTTCCTGTGGAGGTAAGGCTTTTGATATTTTAATGAGTTTTAGCTCTTCCTCAGTTCCTATGTTACATTCTTCTATATCTGCTCTCAAAGGCTCCATTTCGGCTTGCTAGCTACATTGTTGGAATCAAACAAATCTTCTAAGGGGATTAATCCATTAGGCAAAAAATTATTTTTAAGATTAAGAATTTCAGGATCATCATTCATTATTTCCTCTATTTCTACATTTTCTAAGTTATTTACTTCTAATTTAGTGGGTTTACCTATATCTAAAATATTTACATCTATGTCACTATCTATGTCATTATCTATTGTATAGTCTGTATCTATTTTACAATTTTGATACTCACCTTTAGCGTTCATGAAATCATAAATCTGAGAATCCTGGGAGAAAATCTGCCGATACTTCAAATTGTTTGGTATGACAAGCCTATGTCTCACTTTTGCAGTGTACCGATGGTTGGGATGAAAGGGAAATTTGTAGGTACTAGCAAAAGTAGCCAGACTGTGGGCTTGCATATTTTGTTTTCTAGGAATGGCAGCAAAGTTTGTTTCCAAGAGGTCTTTAATTAAATCTAGGGCAGTCTCTCTATATTGACTTAGCCTGGGATTGTTTACAGAGTATTCACCATTAATTTGTCTAATAATCAATTCTGATTCCCCAAGTATAGAAACTCTCTTGGCTCCAAGTTTTCTAACCATTTGTAATCCTAAGATCAGAGCTTCATACTTTGCCATGTTATTTGTACACTTGAAGTTTAATCTGAATGCATGTCCCTTGGAATGATTATTCTCCATATTGTGGATCCACACTCTTGCACTAGCCCCTAATCTATTCACAGATCCATCAAAATCTGGATGCCATAGGGACTCATGAAAAATGTTTTCACTGTCAGCTGTTTTGTATTTCAGTTCTTCAGCTATGATTTCCTTTTTGTCATGGTGTGAATTGTACACGATGAAAGAGTCCATATCAGAATGCATAGAGTATATTGGGAAGTTTTGTGGTTTTTTTGCACTACTCACCACGTATTTCATCCAGGACTCTTTATATAGTTTCCTTTGTTGGCCAAAAACATATATGGTGGCATATGACATATCTAACTACAAGGATCCTTGCAATTTTTCTCCCCATGAGCGAGATAACAACATTCCATATTTGGGAGGAATGTCTGCAACTACTATGTCCCTTACAATACTTTTTGCTGGGAATTGGACTAGAGTTACATATAAATCCTTGATCAAACCAAGGCATTTAAATTAGCTAGAGTCAAAGGAAAACAAGTCCTTATATGGTCTGGTGATGTCTAAGTTTAGTCTCTCCGTGATCGCTTTTGGCATCAAATTATGGGATGCCCCTGAGTCTAACATAGCATTATGTAATATTTTGTCATGAACGTTAAGGCTAATGTACAAAGGAGGGATTCCCCCTTACTGATGACTACCATTGGCCTCAGGGTCAAACAATAATTCAGGTTGATCATCATTCAAATTGACAACATCTTCTCCCTATCCTATATTTAAAGTTTCAGTTATCTGTGATCTATAGGATTCATTCTTTACTAACTCTGTCAAAGGAACTTATATTTTTAATTTTTTTTTTTTTTTTTTTTTTTTTTTTTTTTCAATTTTGATGTTGAAAGGGAGCTAAGCTTTGTTTGTTTGGATGAGATCTTCCCTAACAAATGCAGTCTGTGTGTTTTTATCTTGTTTTTCAGTACTAGGCATCTCAGTCTGTGTTTTAGTTTTTTTTGCTTTGATTTCTCTTGTTTGGATTGATTTCAGTAATTGTTTCTGTTTGAGTTTCAATGGAGGTTATATCTACAATTTTTGGGGTAGAAGTCTCCATTGTTCCCCTAGGGAGGATTTGTGAAATCTTAGTAATAGGAGCTTCTATTGTCTTTTTAGTTTGGGTCTGGATTGATCTCTTAGTGGGAGTTTCATTATTCTTTTTACTTCTTAAGCTATACTGTTTGTGAACCTCATATATAACTAATTCTTAACGTCGTTTAAAGTCAAAGGATTCACCAGATTCTAATTGCAATTGTTGCAACATGTACAACTCCTGTTCTTCTTGAGTAAGAAAAACAACATCTTCATTTTTTATTCCTAAAAAGTTTATTTGGGTAACATCCTCTTCTTCATGGTTCTATGAACCCTCAACGTAGTTCTCTTAGAAGGGAAGCCTAATTTGCTGATCTGGTATAGCATTCTTTCCAGTGTTAATATTCTTTCTAAAGTTGGGGTTTCTTCTTAGGGGTGGTTGTTGATTCTCCCATTGAGTTTTCCTTTCCATGTTTTCTAGTCTATCCATTATTCTCTCTACACTCTTTGCTAAACTATCTATTTTTCCATCGGAAGTGGAATTTTCCTCTTTAATCACAACTCTCTTTTCATTTCTCATTCTGGATTTCTTGGCTAATAGGTTGGCCTCTACACTAACAACATTTCTTTGCATTTGTTCCAATGTATCAGGGTTTCTTTCCCTTAATTGGCATTACATGTCAATGTCAAAACCATTAGGGAATTTGATTAATGCTAGATCAAGTGGAGGCTTAATATTAGTAGGGATTGCATTGTAGATGCTATTGAACCTAATACAATAATCTTGAACTGACTCATTAGGAGCTCTTGTAATGTTATCATATTCAGAAAGTATTTGCGGAGGGTTTTTCTTTCTCTCCCATCTATCAATGAATAATCTATGAAAAGCAGCTAAGTCTGCAATATGGTGGGCAAGTAAAGCTTTGAACCATTTCTTAACATCCCCAGTTAATGTTTGAGTAAACAACCTCATTTGAAAATCTGATTCATCTATCTCATGCAACTCAAAATAGTCAGTCATTTTGTTCACATGTTGTTGGGCAGTGTACTGACTAGTAGCATCAAACAAAAATATTTTTCTTTGATAATCTTGGGGCATGGCATGGAGTTTTGCAGGTAAAACCAGAGGTGCATATTGGTCTGCCATGGATGAGATTCTAGTTTGACTAGGGGGTAAGGAGTTGGTACTTGAGGAGGGGCTTGAACTAGATGGAGATGAACTAGATGAGGATGAGGTGCTTGGTTGATGAATAACTGATTTAGGGGAATGGACTGTGGTGGATACTATAGGTGAGGTTGTAGTAAAAGAAGGTGTATTTATAGTGAGTGAAGATTGTGCAGAAATTTTAGAGGCAAAAGCAGTAAGGGCAACTAGTTCAAGAGATTGTTGAAGGTAAGCATCATCTATATGGCTTATCAATGTGGAGGTTAAAGCTTCTAACTTTTCAAAAGTGTCCAAGACAAATTTATCTAAATCTGGATGGATAATCACCCTTTTTTATTCAATGAGTTGAATAATCATGGTCTAACATTGTTTCATGGATTACATTCTCAGATTTAGTTCTAAATAATGAGAGGTCAAATGACAAATCAAAAGGAATTTCCTCTAAAGTTGACAACTCCTCAGGAAGTGAATTTGCTTTGACTAACTGGCTACTACTTGCCCGAGTTTCTACGTTTTTTGGTTTTCTTAAATTTTTGTTTGGGTCATCAACTATAGTAGCAGGGTTTAGATGTGGATTTTCCTTGGTATAGTGAGTCTTCTTAGGAGCCAGAATTGTAACTTTTTAACTGTTTTTTATAATTTTTTTTCAGAAACAACTTATAAATATGACCTTAAGGGGTTCAAGACGAAATTTAAGGTTTCCTTAAAATTTTATTAGATTGAGGATTGAGTTCCCTAGTATGGTCGCCAATGATGTGATCACTCCAAAATTTCTTCCAAGTTGTCGGAAAAAGAAATGATAGAGGTAACCACAAACCAACTTTGGAGATCAGGATCTAGCCTTCCTAATCTTAAAGAGGGCTCTCTCTTTATGATTTAACTTTGTTTTAGTTAATTGATTTTAGGCTAGTTATGATTGTGCTGGAGTTTTTGATTTGAATTTGGGTGGTGGGATCACTTACTTAGATGAAAAAAGGTTGTATTTTACCATTGGGCTATGGGGTCAAATGTTAGACAAAGAGGAATGGATTAAGTTCTAAAAACAGTGTCTATAGGGCAAGATAGCGGAGTTACTATAGATCTGAATAGATTGGTGGTGAAATGGTTTCCAATTGGATCTAGGGAGCAATTAATGGTTCCCTAGGCAAGATTACGAAGAGAAGTAAAAGAGGTCAACCGGGATGGGAGAGCAATTAAGGGTTCTCAAATCCGAATATCAGAGGAAAACATATAAAGGATTAATTGTGCAAAACATAGTGTACTTAAACAAATTTTGAGTTCAATTTTCAGTTAATTCATTCAAATTTAGATAACATTTAAGTTTATGAAACACATAAGAAAGTAAGAAAATCAGACAAAGAAGATACTTCACTGCAATAGCTCATCTCATGAATCCTGTAGTGCAATATTTTTATTACTTGCTCCAGTTGGTTGACTTGAAAATTAGTACAATAACCCTTAGGTTTAAGATCAAAATAACTCTACGAATGTATAGCAATCCACACTCAATACTTCGAATTATGAAGTATTTATACAAAAGAGCTTACAAAATATCTCAAACTGCATTGATAACTAATCTAGGAAAAAGAAATATCTTCATGCAAGAAGATAGGGACAACTATTGAACTGCTATTTTCTCTCCCTGTTATTTAGGTTCTGCTGTCTTTTAGTCTTTGATCTTTTTCCCTTTAAACTGCTTGGTGTAGGTTTTAACCCCGTAGGAAAATTACTTGCATACGCATTCTAAAACACAGAAAATAAACAATGCGAGAGCATAACACATAAAACACATATACATAGAAATTTTCCCCTGGATCCCAAAACTGGGACTACCAGCTTGATTTTTCATTATGTTCCTTTCAATGTTACAATACCTATATATACATGTCGAAGCATCCAATACCATGGATCGAAAACCATCGTGTCCAAAACCATGGGCCGAAAACCATCGCATCCAAAACCATGTGCGAAAAATCATGCACAAAACCATAGGTAGGTCCGCCCAACCTAATATAGGGTCCAAAAATTTTCCAGGCCGTTGGCTCGGATCCCATAGAGTGGGGTTACCTGCACCCCTCAAAACCCCTGTGACCCCTCCCACTACGCAATTGACGCAACAAAGGGGGGGCTCCACCCCCATCTGACCCCCCGGTTAACTACGTGGGCTAGTCGTGGAAAGAATATAACACAACCCAACATTCTCCCACTTGTTGTTTTCTTTCCACAGGGGGCCATAAGAGAGCTTAGTCATTTATCCAGCCCTGCACTGCCCATTGTTTTTCTACACTAAGAGAAATTCTCAGAGCTCACAGATTTTGTCAATGCATCTGCAGTGTTCTTCAAAGTGTCCACCTTTACTAGTAACACCTTTTTCTTCTTCTATCATATCCCTCACAAAGTGATTATGAACATAAATGTGCTTTGTCTTTGAATGGTGTGCAGAGTTCTTTGCCAAGAAAATTGCACTTTGGCTGTCAAAGTCTATCCTTATAGCTCCCTGTACTAACCCCATACTTGAACACAATCTCTGCAACCAAATTGCTTCCTTGCTTGCATGAGTGGCTGCCATGTATTCTACCTCTGTAGTTGATAGTGGCACTACAAATTGTTTCTTACTCATCCAATTGACTGCACCTCCAAATAGGTTAAACACATACCCACTTGTAGATCTTCTCTGGTCCGGATCTCCAGCCCAGTCTGCATCAACAAAGCCATGAATATCCAACACTCTGTCCAATTTTGGTCTTCCTTGGTAGCACAAACCATAATCTCTAGTGCCACACAAGTACCTGAAAACCTGCTTCATTGTTGTCCAGTGCTCCTTCCTTGGTTTTGACATAAACCTGCTCATTACTCCCACTGCATGTGCAATTTCTGGTCTAGTGTAGACCATCGCATACATCAGGCTACTGACTGCACTTGCATATGGAATACGGGACATGTCCTCTTCCTTTTCTTGTGTCTTGGGACACTGTTCAATAGATAACTTTACACATACAGGAATAGGAGCCTTCACTGGTTTACTATCCTACATATTAAACCTCTGCAATATTGTCTCGACATACTTCCTCTGGTTTAACCAAAGCTTCCTCTTTGTCCGACATCTTTTAATTTCCATGCCACTACAAATTGTTTCTTACTCATCCAATTGACTGCACCTCCAAATAGGTTAAACACATACCCAATTGTAGATCTTCTCTGGTCCGGATCTCCAGCCCAGTTTGCATCAACAAAGCCATGAATATCCAACACTCTGTCCAATTTTGGTCTTCCTTGGTAGCACAAACTATAATTACTAGTGCCATATAAGTACCTGAAAACCTGCTTCATTGTTGTCCAGTGCTCCTTCCTTGGTTTTGACATAAACCTGCTCATTACTCCCACTGCATGTGCAATTTCTAGTCTAGTGTAGACCATCGCATATATCAGGTTACTGACTGCACTTGCATATGGAATACGAGACATGTCCTCTTCCTATTCTTGTGCCTTGGGACACTGTTCAACAGATAACTTTACACATACAAGAATAGGAGCCTTCACTGGTTTACTATCCTACATATTAAACCTTTGCAATATTGTCTCGACATACTTCCTTTGGTTTAACCAAAGCTTCCTCTTTGTCCGACATCTTTTAATTTCTATGCCTAAAATATAGTTTGTAGCACCAAGATCTTTCATGTTGAATTTGGAGCACAAATGGGTCTTCAAATCCTAGATAATTTCTTTGTCATTTCCAACCAGCAACATATCATCCACATACAAGACCAGATAAATAATATGATCACCAATTAATTTAAAATACACATAGTGATATGATTTGCTTCTGGTGAAGCCAAGTCCCCGTATAGATGTATCAAATTTCTGATACCACATCCTTGGTGATTGTTTTAACCCATACAAAGACTTCTTTAACTTGCATACCAGTTCTTTCTTACCCTTCACTGCAAAGCCTTTAGGTTGCTTTATGTAGATCTTCTCTTCTAGATTCCTGTGAAGAAATGTTGTCTTCACATCCATCTATTTTACCTCAAAATCAAAAGCAGTTGCAACAGATAAAAGTAATCTAACAGAATCTACCTTGGCAACAGGAGAAAAAATATCACCAAAATCAATTCCTGGTACTTGGGAATAACCTTTTTCTACCAACCGAACTTTGTATTTCTCCACCTTTCCTTCTGCATTTGTCTTCTTGAACACCCATTTGCTGCCAATGGATTTCCTTCCAGCCGGCAACTCCACCAGATCCCAAGCCTCATTTTTGTGCAAAGATGCCATTTCATCAACCATGGCCTCTTTCAAGAGTTTTCCATTCTCTAAATCTATTGTTTCCTTCACAGTTCTGGGATCATCATCAGTAATAGATAAAGCAAAATTTGAATAGAAAGAAGATGGACTATACCTTTCTGGCGGTCTTCTTTCTCGAATTGATCTTCTCACACCCGAAGTTTATGGCTCTTCATATTCTGATTCCTCCTCTGTTGTAGAGTTTGATTCTTCCTCCTTTAGCTCAAACTCTATCTTCTCAGGTTCCTTTGTTTCGACTTCATGTTTAATAACATCTTTCACCTCTCTGAACACCACATCTCGACTGTACACAACCTTCCATGTCACTGGGCTCCAAAGCTGATAACCCTTTAAACCATCCTTATACCTAATAAAGATGCACTTTTCAGATTTACTATCCAACTTGGTTTGTTTCTCCTTTGGAACATCACATCCAAATACCCTCAGATGTGAAAGAGAGTGTTTCTTACCAGTCCATACCTCTTGTGGAGTCTTATCCTCCAACACTGATGAAGGTGATCTATTGACTAGGTAACATGTTGTCTCCACTGCCTCTACCTAGAATTCCTGTCCTAACCTGACACCACTTAGCATGCTTCTTGCCCTTTCCATCAACGTATTGTTCATTCTTTTTGCAACTCCATTTTACTGAGGTGTATATGGTGTAGTGTTCTACTGTGCTATACCACACTTCTTACAAAATTATTCAAATTCCTTACTGCAAAACTCTCCACCATTATATGTCCTCAACACCTTTATCTTTTTCTTTGTTTGATTTTCCACAAGAGCCTTAAATTCTTTAAACTTGTCAAATACTTCAGATTTCTTCTTAAGGAAATATATCCATGTATTCCTTGAGAAGTCATCTATAAATGATACATAGTACATAGACTTACCTAGTGATGGAACCTTCATAGGTCCAAACACATCACTGTGCACGAGTTCTAATATCTGTTTTGCCTTCTTACCACCAGGGGGAAACTCACCTGATTCTGCTTCCCATACACACAATTCTCATAGAAATCAAAATCTAGAGAGCTATTACTCATACCTTCTACCATACCTTTACCATGAAGTATTCGAAGGCCCTTCTCTCCAATATGTCCAAGCTTTTGATGTCACAGCATGGTCTTTTCTCCAGAGATCACTAGATTTTCTACTTCATTTTCAGGAACCACAAAACTGTTGCACCCATAAACAACAGTGCTACCTTGCAGCTTGTACAGAGTTCCAATCCAAACTCCCTGCATCAATATCAGTTCTCCCTGAACTATCTTGCAGGTATCCTTCTCAAACACTGTTTTTACATTTGCATCATCTAGCTTGCTTACAGAAATCAGATTTCTGGCCAATGCAGGAATATGTAGAACACTAAGAAGTGTTCTAACCCTTCCACCTTGCAACTTCAACTTTACTTTTCTGCGACCAACGATTCTAGCCTTCCTATCATCCCCTAAGAAGACATCACCACTATCATATTTATCATACTCGCATAACCACTTTCTATGGGGAGTGAAGTGAAAGGATGCACCTGAGTCAATCAACCATGCCTCATGATCTGCATGTGTACTTGAAGAAGCCAAGGACACATCCCCACCTTCATCTGAGGTGGTTTTCACCTGGTGGAGAAGGAGCATCATCACATCCCTTTCCTTTGTCAAGAGATTTAGATTTAAAGTCCCTTTTGTAGTGCCCTTCCTTTCTGCATTTCCAGCACATGACCTTTACAGGTTTTCCTGGAGATTTAAATCTCCCACTTGATGACTTATTTTTGTTTCTATTCTAAGACCGTCCTTGTACAGACAAGGCATCACCATTCTGGCTCTCCATATTTTTCCGTCTCATCTCCTCTGTCAGCAAGGATGAGACTATTTCATCAAACTGCAAGGCGGTTGCATTGTTACCTATTGCAATAACCTGACTATCCCACAAATCTGGTAGAGAACACAACAAACTGATGCACTTATCTTCATTTGAAATTTTAATATCAATAGATGATAACTGACTTACCACAGTATTAAATGCATTCATATGCTCTATCACCAAGTCTCCATCTTTCATCCTCAGGTTATACAACTTTTTCATAGGAACAATTTATTCACTAGAGACTTAGATTGGTACAAAAGTCCCTAACTTGTCCCACAAAGCCTTCACCGTAGCTTCCCCTGATACATTCAACAATACTGAATCTGAGACATGCAATCGTATTGTGCTGTTTTCCTTCCGATCCAACTTCTTCCATTCTTCATCAGATACTCTTGTTGGTTTAGTACCCAGATCTACCGCGATTCACTGATTTTTATCCACCAACAGATCCTCCATCTTGAGTTTCCACAACTCAAACTCTGATCATTAAATTTCTCGATCTTTATCTTTCCACTGCTTGCCATTTTCTTTCACCACCAGAATCGATCTCGCAGATCTCCCACTGAACAGGGTCTACCATAGGCCCAAGCGATAGAGACAACTATTGAACTGTTGTTTGTTGTCCCTGTTATTTAGGTTCTATTGTCTTTTAGTCTCTGATCTTTTTCCCTTTAAGCTGCTTGGCTGTTTGGTATTCATGCTGGATGTCATATTTACTTATGACCTTTCATTTGATACACTTTCATCTGTTTGTTTTTCAATTGAATTTATTTATATGTCTCCATTGTTTAGTCTTTTAGTTATATGCTCTATCACTTGCTTTCACTTTTACCTTTTACTGTAAATCTTACTCACTCTTTCATGCTTCTGTGTTTTTAGTAAAAATGATTTTTACTAAAAAACACATGTAGAATAAAAAATGTTTCTTGGAGAGTAGTTTGTAAGAATCTTTCGTTGTTCTGGTGAAAATGATTTCATCTTTGTTTTAACCATTACTGCCTTTGTGTAAATGACTTCTTTCTGCTTTATGATAATTGTGTTTTTCTTCTGAATTAAGCCCTTTGAATACATTTCCTTGTGAATCTTGGATGAAATAGGTTTTGGAACTAGTATCAAAGCTTGTTTGTCCAAGCTTCTGGCCTTGTAATCACTTGCAAAATAAAACAATTATTAATAAGAACACAGGTTGGAAAGGAGGTGATAATGGCTTTATTGAACTGAGATGTCTGTGGACGGAGTCCAGAGTGTGTTTGGGAGGTAATCAATGGTGAAATTCGGTTGCAGAGGCTCAGGGTGGCGCAGGAAGGGTTAGGTATATTTCAGTGAAAAATGGGTGAAAAGAGTAAAAATGAGGGTCTTTGGCATTTTAACGGGTAAAGGCTAGAATTGGCGCAGAATTTCATAATGAACAGTGGATGGTTTCGGCCTATGCGGGGAGGCAATATTAAGGTTCATCACACCACTTTTGGCAGTCGGGCGGTTTTTTCTTGAGAGCACGCGAGTTAACCCAAAACTGCCACGTAACCGAAAGGAGTTCGAGCAAAACCGCAAATCTCACGTGCTCTTGGGCAGGTAAGGCTCGGAAAAGAAATCAATGTGATATGAATGCACGCGGTTAGATCTGGCGGTGCAAGATCTAACGACTGTTGTGTGGTGGAAATGTACAGAGGGAATAAGGGCGAAGATTTGCGGAGCTCGGGGAGATTAATTACACTTAACTATAATTAAATAATGATATAAAAGGGGGTTAAATATAAGCGGGTTTAGTAAAATGGGACTCAGGTTTAAAATGTGGCGGGGTTTGTTAACCACACCAAGGGTGGTGGGTTAAACGGGTTTATATCGGGAAAATGTGAATTTTGGCGGAGTTTATTAAATAAAGCAAGGGGGAAACAAAACTTAGGTTAAATAGGTTTTATGGGTTAAAAGGGTTTTGTTGGGAAATATATGAATGGCGGAGTTAACTAAATAAAGCGAGGGGAGGGGAGAGGGCGCTAGGGGGGAACACAAATTAGGAAAAGGGGGGTTTTATGGGTTTTTTAGATAAAATATGGAAATTAATGAGGGGAAAATGACCTTTGAAGGGTAATTTGCTAGGGAAATGTGTGAAACCAAGGGATAAGGGTCAAAATGAAGGGAAAATGGTATTTTCTTAAGAAATGAGGGGAAAATGGGGAAATTAGCAAGTATGTAATGGAGGGTGAGATGAAATGAGGGGAAGTTAATTAAATCAACTTGTGAACATCTTTTCACTTTCATAACTGCTCATGCACACTGAAACATAGGATTAAGCATGATAAATTTGATTATGCTTTGACAACCTTGTATTTTTGCAACCTTTTTTGTACCTACCCTTTACTTAAACTAAAATTTTTTCTTCATTTTATTGGGTGCATTTAAGCTAGCATACCCTTTCTTTCTTTTTTCTTTTGAAAGGAAAACTATGTAATTCTAACCTTATATCTTCCAATGGCTCAGATTAAGTTTATGAGCACATTTTATTTCTCTACCTAAAAATTGATCTGCCAAGATTAAATAGTTTGGGTAGATCCTTATTCTCTATTTATAAACATGAAATTTAAAGCATGAAGTAGCCAAGATTAAACTATTTGACTATCATGGGTTTTGACATTTATGACAAGCTACACACAACCATTATTTTGCACTGTAAAGTAAAAAGTAGTGGCACTTAGACTCGCACACTTTCATGATTTGTTTTTGTTTGGGGTTCATATTTTTTTCAATTTTCTTATTCTTTTTGTCCTTCGATATTTCTTTTAGGACATACCCTCTTTACATTTTTTAATTTTTAATATGGAAAACATTTTGCAAAAAGAAAAAGTATGTACAATACTACAAGACTAATTATAACCAATTCAAAATTATGAATCCTATTATTATAGGACCCTAACACGGTAACTAATCATCAACCATTCCTTCCTCCCTTGCAGGAAAAGTTAATCTGGACAAAAAATTGCAACAACATTTTCTTTTCCAGGCTTATCAATAATAGTTGGATCAAACTGCTGTAATAAAAGTAACCATCTAATAATTCGGGCATTTACATCAGCTTTATTCATGAAGTATTTAATTGCAACATGGTCAGTATGTACGAATGTTTGGTAACTTGTAATGTAATGCCTAAATTTGTTCAATGAATGCACAACAGCTAGGAGCTCATTTTCCGTCACTGTGTAGTTCAGTTCGACCTTTGACAGATTCTCTCTGATGAAGTAAATGGCATAAGTTAACTTGTCATCTATCTGGCGTAGAGATGCTCCTGTGGTTTTTTGAGAGGCATCAACATGTATATGGAAAGGAAGGGCCGAATTTAGGCCTCGAAGAATAGGTTCAATGGTCAACTTGTCCTTCAGGGTGTCCAAGGTCTCTTTACAACTTTTTGACCATAAACATTAAGTCTTTGGCCAACAACCCAAATAAAGGAGAAGCTAACTTGTTGAAGCCTTTTATAAACCTCCGATAGTATCTAGCTAAACCTAGAAAACTCTTGACATCTCTCTGTTTTTGCAGAGGTGGGACCCTCTAGATGATGGCTATCTTATTTGGGTCCACCTACAGTCCTTTCTGGGATATTGAATGACCTAGAACAATCCCTGCAGTCATCAAGAACTCACATTTTTTGGGACTAAGGGACAACTTCATTTCAATGCATTTGTTCAACCCTTACCTATGTTGGATAGAGCCTCCTTGAGATCACACCCATAGGGTGTAATTTCATCCATGTAAATTTCTACTACATCGTGGACTAGCTTGGCAAAGATACTCAAGACTGCTCTCTAGAAAGTGGCAGGGGCATTGCATAGGCCAAAAGGAAGACCCTATAAGTGAAAGTACCCCAAGGAAAAGTGAAGGTGGTTTTATCCTGGTCTGCCGGGCTGATTTGGATTTGATTGTACCCATTGAACCCATTTAGGAAAGAGAAAAACTTTTTCCTTGTCAAGCCATCTTGCACTTGGTCAATGAAAGGTAGAGGGAAATGGTCCTTCTTTGTTTCTTTGTTTAACTCTCTGTAATCGACACAAATCCTCCACTTCCCATTTTATTTTTGGAACCAACACCAAAGGAGAGACCCACTCACTGTTTGAGATAAGGTAACTGAATCCTGCATATAGCAACTTTTGCAGTTCTTCTTTTACTATGTCCTTGAGAGATGGATTCATTCTCCTTTAGGGTTGTTGGACTGGTTTTCAACCTTCTTTGATATAAATGTGGTGAGTACACATTGAGGGGTGCACTCCCTTCATTTCCTTGTAACTCCAAGCAAAGGCATCCAAATGTTCCTTTATCATGTTGCACAAATTTTCTTTTTGGTGTACAGAAAGAGGTGTTGATTTTCAAAGTTCTCTCAGGGCCGAATTCTATGGTTTTAACATGGGTAGGGTTTGAATCAGCAAACATAAATCAATTTGATGGTCGTTTTGGGTTTCCTTTACTACTTCCTCTAAGGACAATGTGATGGGAGTTGGACTCTGGAGTATATGTTTAATCAAACCATCTTCATCCGGTTTTCCTCCTCCCATGGTTGTTTCTAAGGTATAGAGTTGGGCTGAGTAGCCATCATCTTCTTCCTCCTCTTCCAGCCATAAAAGTAAGTCAGGTTATAGAGATGACTGAGTAGGAGGGTACATGACTAATTGCTTGGACATATGCCCATTTTTTATAGTCATATTTCTAGCCCTCTAGCTAATGTAGGCATCGACAGTGGCTAACCAGGGCCTCCCAAGGATGAGAGGGTAACCAGTAAGCTTGGCCTTAGGCTGGAGAACTAGGAGGTTTGTAGGGTACTCCCAAGAGTCAATGGATACCATCACATCCTCCACAATCCCCTCAAGGGTCACTGTGGAACGATTTGCAAGTTGCAAGAGTGATGTGGTGTTTCTCAATGAACCTTGGAGATTGAGCTTGAGCATGGTGTCCTTAGTCATTACATTAATGGCAACCCCAAGAACAATCAAATTTTGTGGGACAATGGTGCCATTGATGTGCACATCTACTACAGGGCTTCTAGGCTCCAAATACTTCGGGCAAATTTCCTGCCCTAGCATTAAGTCAGACAACTGTCCAATGACTTTAATGGTAGGGGTGTCTCTTTTTTTCCTCCCTGGATGTTTGAAGCACTTATCCTTAATTAAATTGTTGTAAATAGGTACATCCTTTATGGCTTGGAGAATTGGAATTTTGACACATTGATTTTTCAATTCACCCATAGGTTCATTCTCTTCTCGGGTAGGCTGGCTTAGTTGAGTTAATCTCTTAGGAAAGGGTGATGGAATTAGTCTAGGCATGCTTTCCTCTCTTTCCTCCTCACTCTCCCTAGGTGGAGGTATAGGTTGGTTGTCCGGGATTACTCTCCCAGATCTCAAGTTGATTTCTTGAATCTGCATAGCATAAGCGAGATAGGATGTCTCTCCACTATACACTTGTTGTGCCTCTCTGTTGTTCGGGTTCGGATTTGGCTAGGTAGGCATCTGGGGTTGTTTAGGTGGAGTAGGGTGTAAAAGATATGGTTGAGTAGGTGGTGAAGGCAATAAAGCTGGCATATTGTTGTATGGGGTCCTCCACCCCTGGGGCGGTGCATTCCACTAAGGCGGTGGTGAAGCATATGGCTGAAATGACTGGCTAGTCGGCTGGGAATGGTATTGAGGTGAAAAAGACCAAGGAGGAAGTGTAGACCATGAAGGATGAGCAGGGGGCCCCAAGAGGGAATGGATGTGGTCTGGATAGGATTGTAATAGGCATGGGATGTCCCTTGCATGCCCTGCTGGTATGGCTGAGGCCCATGAGGTCTCCTTTGATTTATGTAGCAAAGATGTTCAGTCACCCCTTCAGTTCCCTAATACACAGCTTTTTGTCCAATTAAAGAAGGGCACCTGTCTTTGGAGTGGTTTTCTTCACAGACCGAGAAGACTTCAATCAAATTCAATGGACATTCATTTCTAGGGTGCCTCCTTGTGCATCTAAGGCAGAAAATGGCTAAGGCTCTCTTTGCTTCCTCCTTTCTCTTGATGTGAATAGTGTCCATCTGTAGGGCAAGGGTTTGCAACATCTCACTCTTGAAATCTTCCAGCATATTTCTAGTTTCACCCTTGATGGATATACTGGAAGAGGATGGACTTACCATAGGTTGAATACCCCTACCCTTTTTTCTAGCTGCCCTAGAATGGTTCCTAAAGACAGTCTTGATATATTCATACGGTAGCTGGTAAATGTCCCCTCTTGCTAAGAATTTTAGGATATCCATAAGATCTTCCCTTACCCCTCTAAGCAGGACTAGCTTCAGTGACTCAAGATCAAGTGTCCACCTAGCCCTTTTGTAGCTAAGTTGGAATCTTTCTTCATAATTCTCCAGGGATTCATCATGC
Source organism: Pinus taeda (assembly GCA_000404065.3). NCBI lineage: Eukaryota > Viridiplantae > Streptophyta > Pinopsida > Pinales > Pinaceae > Pinus > Pinus taeda. Next base: position 248,655 of record APFE031136172.1, on the reverse strand, counting down.
CCTAAGGTAATCCTAAAAATATCCTTTTAGTGTCTTTGGTCCTATAGTAGTCTCGATAATTGTTATTGAAGGCTTGTTGCATCTAAGCCCAGGTTGTGATGCTATCCCCAGGTAAACCCATGAACCAATGCAAAGTTGCATCCTTGAGAGTGGATGGGAATAGTTTCAACTTTTGTTCATCATTGGTGTAATCACAAGTTCTACATATGACAAAAAACTCAAACAAGAAAGTGTCTAGATATTCTAAGGTCAGGCCATGGAAATGAGGAAAAGAAAGGGGGCTTTTATTCTTCATCTTCGTATTCCAATTAGTTTCTTTGATGGGAAAGGCACCCTTAATTCTTTCTCTATCTCCTCTGCCATTTCTATTTTCAGCCATTGGGTCAGTTGGAATGGGTTCTCCTTCTTCTTCTCCCCCTGTAGGCTCTTCAAATATCTTTGGTTGTTCACCTAAGGGATCCTCCAATTCACAGCCATCGAGGAAGAGGGAAGGTTGGCTGTTTGAAGTGGTGGGGGTATTGGGTAGAAATTTTCCTAAGTTATCCCTATTCCTACAAGGCATGAAAGCGGTGTTTTTGTTTTGTTTTGTGTTTTTTTCAAGCTTTGAAAATAATTACAAAATAGAAATCTCAAACTGAATGGAAACTAACTGAATGAATGAAAATTAAATGCTTGAATGAAATATTGATTGCAGAATGGAAAAGAAAGAAAATTAAATTACCTTTTCAGAAATGAAGCTAATAGCAGAATATTATAGATAAGAAATGGAAGAAGGAAAGGAAAAATTACATATTACTCAGACAACTCCTAGGAAACGACACCAAAAAGTGATGAGCACCAGTATTGCAGCAAGAATGCTTCAACTCCTGGGGCTGCCAAATTTACTTTATCAACCCGAGGTCCCTACAAAATTGGAGGTGACAGTGCTGTGTACACAAGTAAATGTGATGGGTTTGCTCTTTGTCACTGCTAAGCTGGTGTAGACCACTAAGGTTTTTCAAACTGATCTTTATTGATTCAAAAGAAGCTTGATTACTAATGAGGAAAAGATAAATCTACACTAAAATAATTCTTGTCTACTGCAGTAAGGAAAAAGATTGAAATCAAATGCTTAAACACACCATTCTTCTAATTAACTGCTAATAGGCTTTGCTTCAAAATAATTCTAAGTTAACATGTATACAATCCTACTGTTCTAGGCATGCAAATTAAAACATTAAACATTCTATTGTTGTGCATGTAAATGAACAAAATAACTATGTTTTTATTTTTGTCTTTTTTGTGTGGAAGTGTGAAAGCTAACTTCTTTTGGTGATGTGGCAGGTGGCTTAATGATGATGGTGAATGGTCAGAAGGCTTGGGAGGCAAGTAGGGGTCCTTTTATAGCTTCTTAGGGGATTTTTCCAAAGTTCGGCCTCAAAACAGGCCACTACAGGTCAACCTACAGAATGTCTTAATGGGTCCTACAGGATGTCTTGAATTCCTACAGGATACAATTGAGAAAAAAAGGAGGGGTTTGGAAGGTGATGTAAGGCTTAGGGAAGGTGGTTGGTGGATGGAATGAGGCAAGGGAGTGCCTAAGACCAGAGTTGTGAGATGGTTGGATTTGCTCAACAAGCATGAAGAAGTATTCTTTTGGAATGTTGAATTTGGTGAGGGATTTAGTGAAAGAAAGTGATAATCATGGATGGATGAAGTTGGGATGAGGTTGTTGATCATGAAATCTCTTTGTACTTCTGAAACTCCTGCACTACATCAATCATTGACATTTATCCATAAATCATGTAAACGAGAAGGATTTCAATTAATTAAGGAAAACAAAATTTTATGAGTTAGCTGCCTATTTCATGCATGGGAAAACTTGCAGAATAATATGAAACCTTGATGAGATCTAATGTAAGGCTGAAGATAAAAGAAATGGCAATCAAATCCTATTCTTGCAAACTAATAAATTGCTAGCATAAGTAACAGAAAACCATAAATTCCATGAGAAATCAGAATTCTGTCTTTTTGGGGCTGCATAGGGGTTCCTTCCTCAAACCATGATCCCTAAAGGGAGTGAGGCCAAATCCACCTACTGACAGCTTTTTGATATTCCTTTATCTCTTCTAAGCTGTGTGCATTTGTGTTCCTTTTGTTTACTACTATCATTGTACAAACACTGATAATAATTGAAGATTAACTAATGCTATTAAAGATTAATAATAATACTAATTGGAAGGAATACTGATTAACCCCCACCCCCCTCTCAGTATTTCTAACAATTGGTATCATATCTTGGTTCCTTCAATAGCAGTTTAACAACTAGAAGGAGATCTTGAGCATACAAGAATGGTGTACCTTTGTAAAATGAAAATAATATGCACTCTGAAAGGAAGAATGGAGGTCTATCTATTGGTGCAAGGTTCAGAAGTATGGGAAATTGTTCAAAATGGCTTTACACCAACCGCAAATGCACAAGATAAGAAGAATTTGGTAAATGATGCAAAAGCAAATAATATTATTATCAGTGGACTTATTGAATCTGCTTACCATAAGGTGTTGGGTTGTAAATCCACTAAAAATGTATGGGACAAGCTTGAGAATATATATGGAGGTGACTCAAATGTCAAAGAAGCAAAACTTCAAATCTACAGTGCAGAATTTGAGCAACTCAGAAAGAAGATGACAACATTGCTGCATACTTCCAACACGTTGATGAAATAACCAACACTCTGGAAGGATTGGGAGAGCATGTTGATGAGAAGATTATTATACGAAAGATTCTTAGAACGTTACCAGGAAGATTCAACCCAAAGGTATTAGTCTTAGAAAACGGTGAAAATATGGCCAAACTCAGCAAAGAGGAATTGCATGGAGTTCTCATAGAATATGAAATGAGAGTTGATGAAGAAGAGGGTACTTCACATCTAAAAACTACGTTTCTTGCATCTAAGAAAACCAATAAGGACAAACAACATTCAAAAGGAAAAGACCTACACCTGCAAGTGTGAAGAAAAGGAAGATGATGAAGAAGGTTTTTCAGATGGAGAATATGCTTACTTTATGAGAAAACTAAAAATTGGCAAGAAGAAAGGATTTAAAAGGAACTTTCTCTCTAAAGAAGATAGTTCATCATCCGATGAAGACAATGATGGTGAAGAAGAAGCCAATGAGAGGGTATTGTTTATGGCCAAGCACAATAAACAAGAGGTATCAAACAACGAAGAAGAAGGGTTGACCATAGAAGAATTTTCTAAGAAGGAAATCAAGCTTATAAAAGAACTCAAGACTGAGGAGATTTGTTCCAATACTCTTGGAGAACAAGCTCAAGGTCTCAAAATTGAAGTTGAAGAACACAAATGTATTGAAGAGTCACTTAAAAAGAAGTTGGAAGAAAGCAACCGAGAAAGGGAAGCATTAGAAGCCGAAGTAGTCTCGTTGTGTAAGGAAGTGACGAAGGGAAACATTGTCCAAAACTATGTCAATAGCTCAAGGGCGTTGGAATAAATCAATAATATAGTGACACGAGACCTCAAGAGATAACTCCAATAGAAGCAACAACAACTTGACACAACATTTACAGAGATTAGTAGGATCACTCAACAGATGCAGGAAGCAAAAATTGAAAGGAAGGAATCTGATCAAAGATACATATCCGTTGTTGACCAAATGAAAAAGGAATTAGAAACACCTTCAATAGAAATAAGTAGGCTCAAGATTGAAAATGAGAAGAAGAAGGAATAGATATAGGTTCTCAATAGAGAAGTAGAGAAGACCACTCTTCTCAAGCTATAGGTTGAGGAGGCAAAAAAAAGAAGAAGGAAGACCTTGAAAAGATGGTTTCAGGAAGATCTTTCTCAAAAGCAAGAATAACTTGATGCAACCCATGATGAGATCAACAAACTCAAGGGATCGCAAAAATAACACTTACAAGATAAGACAGATGAAGAAGAAAAAATGAAGGCAATTAAAGATGGTAAAGCTCCAGTTGATGAAGGTACAAGCTCCAAAGCTTCACAGGATGGTTCTAAGAAGGAAGTTGATCAAAGTGAAAAGTCAAAGAAGAATGTTGCAACTCCAAAGAACAATACCAAAGCAATAAAGAACAAAGGACCACAACAAACTACAACATTGCCTCCAAAGAAGAATGAAAAATATTCCAGGTATGTTCATTTATTTAATGGTTATTTCTTTTTATGTCCTAACTATGGATATATGGCTAGGGATTGTGATGTTTTTGATAGGTACAATCATTATCTTCAAAACCCTAGAAGCAAGTTTGCAGGATCACAAGACAGGTTGCACAATGATTTTGTCAGAAGCGAATACGAGCTAGATGGGCCAGATATTGAATGTTTCAAATGCCATAACTATGTCCACAGCGCTCGCGATTGTAGATATCAGATGGAATCGCCTATGGAAAACATTGAATGCTTCAAGTGTCATAACTATGGGCACATGGCTCAAGATTGCAGGAATAAGAAGGTCTAGAAAAGGAAAAAGGTACAAGAAGACAAAGTAGATAACAAGCTTTCAACAGTTATGCTTTTAGGATTTCTAAAAGAAAAAGGTCATGAGGAATTAGCAGTTGCTTCGGATAATCACTCAATTCAAGATGGCCCATTAGGTGACTCACTATTTTGAACAATCTAGCTTGTTGACTCCTTAATGTTTGTACAGGAGGATTCTATGCAACAGTATATGGCAAAAGTCTACGATTGATAGGAAGGTAGTTTGAACAAGATGGTAGTTTCATTAAAGGTTTAGGGGGAGAAAAATAGTTGAAGGATTACAGGTTACCGGGAACAAGGCAAGATTATTCTGCAAAAGATATGCACAGTTTGAAGGAATCAATTTTGAAGAAACATTTTCTCCCGTTGCCAGAATGGAAGCTATCAGGATGTTTCTCACCTAAGCATGTTCAAGAAAAATAAAAGTCTACCAAATGGATGTTAAGTCAACATTTCTGAATGGCGAATTAGAAGAAGAAGTTTACATCAAACAACCTGAAGGTTTTCTACTATTAGAAAAACAAGACTATGTTTGCAGGTTAAAGAAGGCTCTGTATGGTCTCAAGAAGGATCCCAGAGCATGGTATGCTTGTCTTGATGGATATCTACGTCAACAAGGGTTTAAGAAAGGTACTGCTGATAAAAATCTTTACATACAAATAGATAAAGACAATTTAACAATCGTTGAGGTATATGTGGATGATATAATCTTTGGTAGTAATGATAATCGGGTATGTGGGTACTAAGAGTCCTCCCACTACAACCAGCAGAAATATATCATCTGGCTGGGTCTTGCCATTATCAACAACAACAATCTAAATGACAACCTAGGGAAATGGGAACAGTAACTCATTATGGCTCTTGGCTAGCCCAGACAACATCCTGTGGGTGAGTAGATGCAACAAGATAGGCTAGACAACGTACTGGGCTGCAGTAGATCAAGAGGTCATTTTGTCCCTTGTCCCCAACAGGAAATAATATGGGTAATACGTTTCCATACAATGTTGCT
>APFE031136172.1:181771-242061 GCA_000404065.3 Pinus taeda | reverse complement strand
GGTCCAGGACGATGGCGGCCTGGTGGTTCTTCAAGTTCCTCTCTTTTGGGGCCGTAAGAACTTTTATACAAAGATACAAAGTGAGTTCGAGATGTATTTACTTGGTGAGTTGACATACTTCTTGGGGCTTCAAATATCTCAGCAAGAGAAAGGAATATTTACATGTCAAGCCAAGTACATCAAGGAAATACTCATGAAATTCAAAATGGAAGATTGCAAACCTGTCCTTACTTCGACGGTAACAGGTTGCAAAGTGAGCATAGACGAATCAACTATGGATGTGGATCAGAGGTTGTACAGGTTTATGATTGGTAGTCTTCTATATGTAACAGCCTCTCGACCAGATGTTATGCAAGCAGTTGGACAAGTAGCTAGATTCGAAGCAACACCAAAAGAATCACATATTATTGTCGTCAAAAGAATTCTTCGATATCTAAAGGGCACAATAGAATATGGCTTGTGGTATTCCAAGGGCAACAATCTCATTATTCAAGCCTTTACAAATGCATATTAGGTAGGAAGCATTGATGATCATAAGAGTACTAGTGGAGAAATGTTCTATCTAGGTGGTTGTCTCGTATCATGGTGTTGTGGCCAGCAACAACCCCCCTTCTTATTTAGTGTTATTACTAATACGAAATAAGTGGGGGCCCTTAGTAAAAAAATTAAAAAATCAATTAGTGCTTGTATTTCCTTTTTTCAATTAAACTTACCATCATAAACTTAGGAAAATACCCTTGAAAAATCTAAAAGGCTTAAGTTTTATGATAAGGTAAGATAAAATCACTCAAGAAATATCGCATCACAAAAAGGATAATAGGATACCTCCTTACAAGCCGAATTCTAAGATTGCGAGATCGCGATGCAAGATTACATATTAAAAACATATATTGCATCGCATGCCTCAAATATCACTTAGGCTAAAAAAACCTCAAACCACCGATATGCGATGGCACATATCACAAAATCGCATTTCGTAGAAAACATATTAACAGAAAATTGTCATATGTTGCGCTCTTGCGATATTGCGATACTGCAATATTGTGATACTGCGATATAGTGATACTGCGATAGAATGATATAACGATATTGCGACACAACGATCTACGATATTGTGAAGCAAATCGCAAAATCACTTCGTCACAAATCTTTCGGGTTCATTGTTCGAGAAATCTTTTTACATAAACCGAGACCTGGTTATGCGCTTTAATGCTAATTAATGAGTTAGTTGCCCATTGTTAATGAAATATGGTTTTGTGCTTATCAAAGAGCTAGTTCACGTAAGGTGGTATATTTTATATGTCTTCACCATTTAAAGCTTTCACATCACCTTTCCTTATCATTACTCTCACCTCACTTGTAAACTGCAAGAACGAGGAACAAAGAAGTATACAAAGCAGTATACATGATATTATGGGGAAGAAAGGCAAAGCTTTGAGTTCTAAAGACAAAGAAATGACGCCCTTGTATACAGACACTGCCTGTAATAGAGACGTTGGTATTACTACTTGGGAAGGCATGTATAATCTACTTGAGGAAGAGAATCCCAAAATAATGGAGTTTACAGCTACTGCAGGCTCACATGGGTCTTCTGAGGCATCAGTTACAAATCTAACTTGCTCGTTCTTGCACCGGATAGCGGCGAGAACCAAAATGCTCCCCTACATGGACATGGTTAAATGGGTACTGGACAGCGTTGACATAAAAAACAGACGATTTAAGACTCAGGGTCAAGAACTTACAAAATCATTATTTCCACAAAATTTGATCTTTATATCTGCTAACAAAAAGCGCGCAAGAGGCAAAAATCGCATCAAGGAAGCCCGGATCAAGAAACAGAGGTAGTTTCCGATGTGCGATTAGCGCCTAGTGCTAATCGCGCATCGCTGGGCAAAACTTCTTGAAAAGGAAAGCCTCTAAATTGCTCAGTCACTTGTAAGCCCATAAATTTGTAGGAAAGAACACTAAAGGTAAAAATGTAAAACTTGAATCCTAAAACCAGTGGTAGTTGTCAAAAATATCTTCAAAATGGTATGTATCTATGTACAACAATTGCAAATAGGCTGGAGATAGAAGGCTCAAGAAAAGGCAGAACCAATCAAAGGATTAACTAAGTTGAATTGGGACGCTTACTGGGCATATTTGGTAAAACCACACAACCAGTGTATGACTCTCAAATGCATCATCAATTCTGCCGAGAAGATGGTGCCAGCTCTTGCTAATTCCATTTTTGCAGGATAGTTAAAGTTTGAAGTTGGCCAGCCGACTCTTCTCAATCAAATGCTGAACACTTGCGATTTTAAGGAACATATACATAAATAGTTAGTTGTTAGTTTTAGATCCAATGTTAGTATTAATTTTGCTTTATTTTTGCCTGAAAAAAGGATGGTCATTTAAACCGTATCCTACATTTTCGTAATAAGTTATTTTTAGATGTAGTTAGTAGTATTTAAACCCTTCTCATGCATTTAGAGAAGGGTCCTGAAATTTGTCAAAAACTTGTCCTCAGAACATGCACTTTTGCACCCTCCGAGGACGTTTTTGATGAATGAATGGAACATGATTTATTGATATCTGCATTTAATATCTGCTATTGATGTTGCACTTCTGTACTCTTAGTGGATGTTGGATTAAGAAGAGATAAATCATTATTGCTTGAGGCTCATGAGTAGAACTAGTTATAAATGGTACTTTTATCTGCCTTTATGTTAAAGTGATATCCATGTTTTGTTGTTGATATATTGATGTGTGAATGCCTGAGCTATCATTTGGCACTTTTGTACGGTGATAGCTATTTATTTATGCTTAATGTATGAGTAGCTTATTATGCGATATGTTTTTCACAACTGTTTCATCTAACTTTTTATACAAAGTGGTTTATCTATATTGAATTCTTTTCTCATAACAGTTGAATGATCTTTATTACCGATTGTTATTTGAAATCATTTTAGATCGCATAACAGAAAGATTACACCCTGGGTTAGTGTAGAATTAGATATTTCTGTTTATTAGAATACAATTGATTGTCATTAGATTAGAGCTAGAATTAGAGCATCTCACTTAGGAACTTTTAGAAAAGAAATAGCAATTCTCAACACACACACACATAAATTGGGAAACTGGTCCCATATCCCCATTCGGACCCACTATACCAAACGGAAAAGGAGCTGCTAACCAAGGTCCGGACTAGGTGGGTATCCCCCTTGTAGACCTAATGTTTGGGGCTTCAACATATTTGGCGCTAGAAGGAGGGCCTCAAATTGTGAATGGAAAGTAAGTGTAAATCTAAATACCATTCTGAGAGTAAATCGCCCTCACCATCTCCCTCAACTTCTCCATTGCATTTAGAATCTTTAAATCGAGAGCCAGAAGTTGAAAGAAAAACAGTTGTTGTTATGAACCCTAACATTTCAGAACAATCTACTATTGAACCTCCTGAAGTTGAATCTTTGATTCACAAACTTCAACGATTTTCTATATCTCCTCAAAGATCTGATAAATCTCAAGGCAGCGTGACTTTGCAATATAACCCTGCTCATCCTCTTACCAGATTAAAAAGCGAAAAGTTTGGCATTCAGCCAACCGAGTTACCTCTACCCACAAGGAAGAGAGCAAGGAAATCACCTAAAGGGTCTGATAGCGAGACTCTTTCATCATCATCATCCATCTCAACCTCTCCATCGCGAAGTCAACCATCCACTCCTCCACTTCAGATCATTGTCCACCAGTCCATTGGTACTTCCACATCTCCTTCTCAATCATCTGGAGTCGTAATATCCTCACCTTCCCAATCATAGGGATCATCTTCTGCACTTTCCATTTGTTAGTAGGTCAGCGATGGCCCAATCTCCATGGAATAACCTAGGGGCAGTCTTAATGCCTACGCCCTTGAGTCAGATACCGACCCATCCTGAAAAATGGCTACCTAAGTTAATCCTAAAGGAGGCATGCTAGCAGAAGAACATATAAATAACTTTAAGCTATCAATGAATCTTAATGGAGTTACCAACGAAGACGCTGTTGTCCAACTTTTTCCCTATACTCTGCAAGGAGCAGCCGGATCATGGTATTTTTCATTACCGTATGGATCTATCACTAGTTGGGATATCTTCCAAGAACAATTCCTCACTAAGTTTGGTGATGACAGGTCTACAACGACATTGATCAACGACTTGTCTAACCTTAGGGCCAAGTCAAAAGAACCTATCCAAGATTTTAATTCACGTTTCAATAAACTATTAAATAAAATTCCTACTACTTCCAAGCCTAGCGAAGAAGTGCGAAGTGAGTGGTACATCACTGCTTTACCATCAAACATAGCAATCTTCGTTGATAGGGCTAATAAAACAACTTTAACAGACAATATGAAAGAAGCAATAGCAGTAGAGAAACGTATTATAGCCCTAGAAAAGAAAAACGAAAATCCAAGAAGGTTACTTTCAAGGAAGATCCCAAGAAAAAACAATCAAAAGATCCATTTGATTTAGAAGGATTGCAAAAAGTTTTGAAGACCATGTCTAACGAGATGGTCGACATTAAGAAAGAAGTGGCAAAACTTCTTCTAAAAAGCCATACAGGCCTTATAAAAGAAACCCTTCGACCGATTCAAAGCCCCCAAATGCTATCACAAGTGCTGAATCCGAAGAAGAAGAAGAGGAAATCTCTACCGAAGAACATACCGATGAAGAAGAAGTTGTAGAGGATCAAGAGGCATCCCCGGTTAGTACTCACAGTAGAAATCAACTTGATCCTCCTCAACCTACCCCTAAGCCAAAGAGCGCAAGCTCGATGACTAAGAACAAAGTTGCAGCTAAGAAAACGACACCTAAAACGACTCAAACCAGCCCAGTCCAAATAGATTCATCAACTATATCTAAAACGTTGATCATTTCGGATGAAATGGAGTATAATATCATAGAAGACATGAAAAAGGCTAGGGCCAACATCACTTTTTACGAATTGAGCAAGTTAAAACACCAACAAAAGATACTTTTGAAAGAATTACATGCTGTACCAGTTGCACCTTTGCCCGCTGTTGTAATCTCTCAAGCTTCCCATGACATGGGAAGACCTCCAACTAATGTGATTAATAAAGTTGATCCAAACGATATCGCTTTAATTGGAGGAAGGTCGAGATCTCATACTCCCCCATTTCTTCTTACTTATGAAATTTTCAATAAAAAATTTGCATAATTGCTTAGTGGATTCGGGAGCTTCATCGAATATTCTACCAAAATCAATATATGCAAAGTTGAACGTTCAACCGCAAAAATCTGATGTGCGCATGGTTCAGCTAGATCGATCGCAAGTCGAAGCGATTGGCGAATTAAATCAGGTTACCATAAGGCTGTCATCCAACCCAAAGGTATGTCAAGTTATCGACATTTTAGTTGCTTATATTACGGAATTTTATGGCTTAATTCTTACAAGAGATTGGTCAGAAAAACGTCATGGATATTTTTTAACTGACTGGTCGCACATGTGGCTCCCTTACAATGGTAAACCAAATCAGATAAAATTTGAGTGAAAAAGACATTAGAAATACATAGTAACAGAACTAGAGGGAGAGAATGAACTGGTAGCATACAACAATAACATCACTGGCAACTACTGAGTAGATTCTTTCCTAGGAAATTTTAATGCTCATACTTCACCTTACTTATAACATTCTGTTTTATCTCAAGTAGAAAATTTCTCTCAAACAGATAGTTCTAAATATATTAATTTTATAGATAGTCTTGTAAATAAATCTTTATTTTGGAAGTTATTTTTTGACGGTTCTAAGTCTAACGAAGGAGCAGGAGCAAGATGCGTGTTGATCAATCCAAAGAGAAATAAAACTATGCTAACTTGTAGACTCTAATTTTATTGCACCAACAATATCGTAGAATACGAGGCTTTAGTCCAAGGGTTATACAAAGCAATCAGATTAGACATCAAATACCTTCAAGTTTTCGGAGATTCTGAAATTGTAATCAAACAGGTACGCAATACTATACATTGTTTATCAGGTCATTTAAAACATTACCAATCTTTAGTTCAAGATCTGACTGAACACTTTATAGCATTTAATATTTCATCAATTCCCAGACTCCAGAATGCTAGTGCAGACCTCTTAGCTAACATAGCTTCCAAGCTCATTCCTTCAGAAGACTTTAGCCCTGATCGATTTTCAATTGAATTAATATTTAGACCATCTATTCCTGATAACATTACCAATTGGAGGATTTTCAACGATGATCCTGATATCGTGAGTTTTCTCACATCTGAAGGATCTTACACCAATCAAATAATTGACGAGGACCAACATGACAGACAATTGCAACAAGATAGCGCTAACAAAGCTATACCAAAGTCAGTAGTCAAGTTAGAAGACCTTTATGATTTGAAAGATCAGTTTAAGAGATCTACCAATTCAAAACTGCAAAGTTCAACTTTGAACTATGAATTAGTAAATCTAGGAACTGATACCAAACCACAGAATATCAACCTAGGCCTTGGCCTAGCTCCTGAAGAAAAATTAGCGTATATTCGTCTCTTGAGACAATACAAAGTGTTTTTTCTTGGAACTACGATGAACTCAAAACGTATGACACTTCCATCATCCAACATACTATCCCAATGATAGACGATGAAAAACCTGTCCAACAAAAGTTGAGAAAGATCCATCCCAATCTAGAAAACCAGATCAAATCTGAACTCAATAAGTTATTGAAAGCCAAAATCATTTTTCCGGTTCGAAATTCCAAATGGGTTTCCAATATGGTTCCCGTTAGAAAGAAAAACGGAGACATCAAAATCTGCATTAACTTTCAGAATCTTAAGAAAGCCTGCCAAAAAGATAATTTTCCTTTGCCTCCCATGGAGCAAATACTGCAGGCAATCGCAAGATCAGAATTAATGTCCTTCTTGGATGGATTCTCAGGATACAACCAAGTGTTGGTATATCCCGATGATCAATTAAAAACCAAATTTAGAACCAAATGGGGCACTTACGCATATCGAAAGATGCCCTTTGGTCTGATTAATGCTGGTGCCACATTTCAGAGAGCCATGGACATCGCATTCAAGGGATTAGTTAACAAATCAGTGGTAATCTCTTTGGATGATATAACTGTATATTCCAAGAAACGAAGCAACCATCTTAGAGATTTAAAACAAATCTTCCAACATTGTCAAAGGTATGGAATTTCACTTAACCCAAAAAAATCATTTTTCGCATTAAGTGAAGGAAAACTTCTTGGATTCATAGTGTCAAAATCTGTAATTCATATTGAACCTGACAGAATCAAGGAGATTTCCGAAATACCCCTACCTCACAAAAAGAAAGCCATGCAATCGTTCCTTGGCCAGATTAACTTTGTAAAGAGATTTGTTCCAGATTTTTCAAGAATCGTATCTCCTTTACAAGAAATGATTAAAAAGAACTCAAACTTTAAATGGGGCCAAGACAAGTATGAGGCATTCAATGTGATCAAACAAGCAATTGTTAACGCTCCATCTTTAGCAACTCCAAATTTTTCTGATCCTTTTATTTTATGTACATTTGCCTCTGATAGATCATATGATGTGATACTCACTCAAGCAAATCAAGACAAGGCAGAAGCTCTAATCGCTTTTTTTAGTTCAAATTTATACGGGGTTGAGTTAAATTATTCAGAAGTGGAGAAACAAGCTTACGCTGTTTTCAAAGAAATTAAATATTTTAGACCCTTTTTACTCAAAACCCATACAAAAATCATAGTACCGTTTCCAGCGGTAAGAAATCTTTTAGTACAGAAAGATGTGGGTGAGAAAAGAGCCAATTGGGTTACTGCCTTACAGGAATATGATGTAGAAATCAAACCAGTAAGTATTGTAAAAGGTCAAGGCTTTTGCAAAATGTTGGTTGGAGCATCGCTTATTTCTGAAACACCATCTGCAGAGATACAAATGTACGAGGTAAGCCTAAACGATGTTGAGTCATTATACACTGATATCATTTTTTATCTAAAGAATGGATATGCTCCTTCAAACCTCGATCATACCAAGAAAAGAGCTCTAAGGTTGAAGGCTAAACAATATCAGCTCGTGAACGATGTTCTTTTTAGAATAAATTATGATTCTGTTCTCCTTAGATGTCTTGAGAAATCTGAAGCTGAAAAGGTCTTGCAGGAACTCCATGATGGGCCAGCAGGTGGACATTATTTTGGAGACGCTACTGCACATAAAATCCTATGCGCAGGCTATTACTGGCCCACATTATTCAAAGACTCGCATAACTACATGAGGAAATGTCAAGTTTTTCAAACCGCTGCTGGGAGGCAAAAGAAACCATCCTTGCCGCTACAACTAGTCAACATTGAACAACCTTTTGATCAATGGGGATTGGACATAATAGGTGAGATCGTTCCTCACTCTTCTAAATAGCATAGATATATCCTTACAACAACAGATCACTTTACTAAATGGATAGAAGCAGTTCCACTCAAGACGGCTAATGCTGAACATATCATCGAGTTCATAGATCAGTTCATAATCACCAGGTTTGGGTTGCCTTCTGCTTAATGTTTGATAATGCATCATATTTTTCTGGTAATGCAATGACTGAATTTTCACTCAAAAGGGGTTTCAAGCTTAAATACTCTGCCAATTACTACCCACAGGGGAATGGGTTAGCTGAATCTACAAATAAAAATTTAATCAGAATTATTAAGCGAACCATTGACCAAAATCACAAAAATTGGCACAAGTCTTTAATATATAATTTATGGGCAGATCAAATAGCGCAGAAAACCTCCATCGACACTTCTCCCTTCAATTTAGTTTATGGGAAAGAAGTGGTTCTTCCAACTCATTTGGCAATTCCCTCTTTGACCTTAGTTCAATGTATTGATGAAGCAACAACTTCTTCCTTACAACTAAGGCAGATGGAAATAATTAAGTTAGAAGAACAACGAGAACAGGCCAAAATAACTCATGCTCATCACCAAGCATTAGTAAAAGCCTCTTTTGATTCAAACATGATATCCAGAAAAGACTTTCAAATGGGAGATCTAGTTTTAAAATGGGACAAGGCTCATGAAGAAAAAGCGAAACATACAAAATTTCAATGAATGTGGCTTGGCCCTTTCCAAATCATAGAAGCCATAAGTCCGTCCACTTTTATGTTACAGGATTTAACAAGAAAAAGAGATTCTTTACCTGTTAATGGGCAAATCCTCAAAAAATATTTTTCATAGGAGATCATTCTTCTATTTTGTAGATTAGTTTTTATTTCCATAATAAAACCAGTTGTAAATGGTTGCATTTGGGATTTACGAAAAAGACACAAATTCTCTTTTAGATTTTGTTTTTTCACTTGTATAAATAGAATTCTTTTAGAAAATTGATCATTATTATTGAAATATATAGTTAAAGGTTCTAGGCTTAGAAATGATACTAGTTTCAACTTTGTAAATTTTGATGAAAAACGATCTTTAGTGGGAAATTGTTTTATATCAGTCCAATGAAAGGTATCAATAACAAAACGAAGATTCTTTGTAGAAAATCTCTTTAAAAAACTCTACCATTGTCTTCCAGAGCTATCTTAAGGAAACAATGACTTCCTCCCCACCTAGGAAACTACAACGTTCATAGAATAATCCAATGATACACTTTAACTTAAAGAGTAAGAGGTCTCATCACCATCCGGCTTATCATGATCATAGATATTATAGTTTGCTAACTTTGCCAATACTGCATACCACAACAGGGCAATGACTCAAGATTGTTGCAATCAAAAGACAAGGGTTCTCATCACGAGCCAACTTGTTCAACAAAGTTATAAATCAAGTGAATGACATTGTCATAAATTTGCTATCAAACCAAGACATTGTTCTTTAAGGGTAAAAAAGAAAATGAAAGCAATAAGTGTGGATATGGATTTCTTTTTGAAAATTGTATATTTCTCTAAGTAGGATACAGGATCATTGCTGGGTAACAGGTAACCCTGTCAAGGCTATAAACGCTTGCTGGTAGCAGAGGCTCTACCTACGACAAATGAGCATATTTAAAACTGATTTACAGAGAAGGCTTTGTTTTTATCTTTATAAACCAAGTAGTGACTGATGTAGATACAAAGAATAGCTTAAGGGAGTAAATAATCAAAGTTAAAAAATAGAAGAAACAAAATACATTGATAGGTAAAAGCATAATGTACTTTGTCTTTCTATAATAAAGTTTAATTTTCTGGAAAATTTTCTATTTTGGAAGTTTAGAAAATTCGAAAGAAAAGCAGAGATAACTGGTTCTTCCAAGTGAATCGCCAATTGTTGTGGACAACAACAACCCCCGTTCTTATTTAGTGTTATTACTAATACTAAATAAGTGGGGGCCCTTAGTCAAAAATTTAAAAAATCAATTAGTGCTTGTATTTCCTTTTTTCAATAAAACTTACCATCATAAACTTAGGAAAATACCCTTGAAAAATCTAAAAGGCTTAAGTTTTATGATAAGGTAAGATAAAATCACTCCTTAAGAAATATCGCTTCACAAAAAGGATAATAGGATACCTCCTTACAAGCCGAATTCTAAGATTGCGAGATCGCGATGTGAGATTACATATTAAAAACATATATCGCATCACATGCCTCAAATATCACTTACGCTGAAAAAACCTCAAACCGTCGATATGCGATGGCGCATATCGCAAAATCGCATTTCGCAAAAAACATATTAACAGAAAATTGTCATATGCCGTGCTCTTGCGATATTGCGATACTGCGATATTGCGATATTACGATATAGTGATATTGCGATAAAACGATATAACGATATTGCGACACAACGATCTACGATATTGCGAAGCAAATCGCAAAATCGCTTCGTCGCAGATCTTTCATGTTCATTGTTCGAGAAAGCTTTTTGCATAAAATGAGACCTGGTTATGCGCTTTAATGCTAATTAATGAGTTAGTTGCCAGTTGTTAATGAAATATGGTTTTGTGCTTATCAAAGAGCCAGTTCATGTAAGGTGGTATATTTTATATGTCTTCACCATTTAAAGCTTTCACATCACCTTTCCTTATCATTACTCTCACCTCACTTGTAAACTGCAGGAACGAGGAACAAAGAACTATATAAAGCAGTATACAGGATATTATGGGGAAGAAAGGCAAAGCTTCGAGTTCTGAAGACAAAGAAATGACGCCCTTGTATACAGACATCGCTTGTAACAGAGACGCTGGTATTACTACTTGGGAAGGCATGTATAATCTACTTGAGGAAGAGAATCCCAAAATAATGGAGTTTACAGCTATTGTAGGCTCACATGGGTCTTCTGAGGCATCAGTTACTGATCTATCTTGCTTGTTCTTGCACCGGATAGTGGCGAGACCCAAAATTCTCCCCTACACGGACATGGTTAAATGGGTACTGGACAACGTTGACATAAAAAACAAACGATTTAAGAATCAGGGTCAAGAACTTACGGAATCATTATTTCCACAAACTTTGAGCTTTATATCCGCTAACAGAAAGCACGCAAGAGGCAAAAATTGCATCAAGGAAGCCTGGATCAAGAAACGGAGGCAGTTTTCGAGGTGCTAATCGCGCATCGCTGGGCAAAAATTCTTGAAAAGGAAATCCTCTAAATTGCTCAGTCACTTGTAAGCCCAGAAATTTGTAGGAAAGAACACTAAAGGTAAAAAAGTAAAACTTGAATCCTAAAACCAGTTGTAATTTTCATAAATATCTTCAAAATGGTATGTATTTATGTACAACAATTGAAAACAGGCTGGAGACAGAAGGCTCAAGAAAAAGCATAATCAATCAAAGGATTAACTAAGTTGAATTGGGACTCTTACTGGGCATATTTGGTAAAACCACACAGCCAGTGTATGACTCTCAAATGCATCATCAATTCTGTCGAGAAGATGGCGCCAACTCCTGCTGATTCCGTTTTTGCAGGACAGTTAAAGTCTGAAGTCGGCCAACTGCCTCTTCTCAAGAAAATGCTGAACGCTTGCGATTTCAAGGAATAGATACATAAATAGTTAGTTGTTAGTTTTAGATCCAATGTTAGTATTAATTTTGCTTTATTTTTGCTTGAAAAAAGGACAGTCATTTAAACCATATCCTACATTTTTGTAATAAGTTATTTTTAGATGTAGTTAGTAGTATTTAAACCCTTCTCATGCATTTAGAGAAGGGTCCTGAAATTTGTCAAAAACTTGTCCTCAGAACATGCACTTTTGCACCCTCCGAGGAGGTTTTTGATGAATGAATGGAACAGGATTTATTGATATCTACATTTAATATCTGCTACTGATGTTGCACTTCTATACTCTTAGTGGATGTTGGATTAAGAAGAGATAAATCATTATCGCTTGAAGCTCATGAGTAGAACTAGTTATAAATGGTACTTCTATCTCTTAACTATTTCCGCCTTTGTGTTAAGGTGATATTCATGTTTTGTTGTTTATATATTGATGCCTGAATGCCTAAGTTATCATTTGGCACTTTTGTACGGTGATAGCTATTTATTTATGCTTAATGTATGAGTAGCTTATTATGTGATATGTTTTTCACAACTGTTTTATCTAACTTTTTATACGAAGTGGTTTATCTATATTGAATTCTTTTCTCATAACAGTTGAATGATCTTTATTACCGATTGTTATTTGAAATCATTTTAGATCGCATAACAGAAAGATTACACCCCAGATTAGTGTAGAATTATATATTTCTGTTTATTAGAATACTATTTCATGTCATTAGATTAGAGCTAGAATTAGAGCATCTCACTTAAGAACTTTTAGAAAAGAAATATCAATTCTCAACACACACACACATAAATTGGGAAACTAGTCCCATATCCCCAGTCGGACCCACTATACCAAACGGAAAAGGAGCTGCTAACCAAGGTCTGGACCGGGTGGGTATCCCCCTTGTTGTAGACCCAATTTTCGGGGCTTCAACACGTGGTTGAGAAAAAAACAAACCTCAATCTTGTTATCTACAGTGGAAGCATAATACATTGCAGTGGCAGTTTGTTGTACTCAAGTCCTTTGGATGAAAAAAACTTTGCAAGATCTTCAAGTACAATTCAGTGAGCCTATTCCCATCTTTTGTGATAACAAAAGTGCCATCAACGTCTCCAAGAATCCTGTCATGCATTCAAAAACAAAACACATTCTGATCAAATATCATTTTGTTAGAGAACAAGTTGATGAAAAGAATATCAAACTTGAATATGTTGGTACAAAAGAAAAAATCATTGATATCTTCACAAAACAATTTACCTCATGAAGCATTTGAATATCTTCGCTAGAAGCTTGTGATTCTCCCAAGTCCTCATTAGATTTTCCTTATTTAGAAAATAAAGGGGGAGTGGAAGTGTTTACAGGTCTGCAGGATGGTTGTGTGTCAAGGGGAGTTTCCATTTTCCATTGATGTCAGAGGGGGAGAGAAGGCAGTAGGAAGAGGTTCCCTAATCACAGGGGGAGTACTTGTGTTGCCACCAATGCCAAAGGGGGAGATTGTTGATCTAAAGATGATCTGAGGTTGTCATTGATGTCAACCCAAGCAACACCAAGGATGAATCTGAACTTCCATGGCACATTGGGCATCATCATTCATGGTTTCTCATCTCATAACCATTACAGGATTACTCTACTCAAAAATATATTTCTATTGGCATATAACTCTCCTCGTAATTCCTCACGGTTTGTAAGTTATTCAAGATTGAAGTTAGTAACCCTAATTAGTGGGTTAAAATCCCATGGGGTTGTGGCATGAAATTTATCATTGATTTTTTTCATTCAATAGTCAATAATTAATAAATTTTTAAGCTCCTAAAACCCCTCCAACATTCTCTATAGAAGCCCCTCTCAACTCTATAAAACGAAATCTCATATATCCTCCAAAAGTAGCGATCATGGAATTTTCGCTATAACTTTAGTTATGCGAAGTCTTAGATGCTGAAATTAAAACACATTTGTCCTGAAATCCTAATGAACGTTGTGACCAAATTGAAGATATTGGTTCGCTATAGTTTCAAAGGTATGATCTATGGAACTTAGGGTTTTTGTAGGCTCCAGAATTTCATCTCAAAGAGGTGACCTTGGGAAAATCATCATGACTCTCTCTCTAAGAAGCAGATTGGAATTATGTAAAAAGTGGAGGATAGTGCACGGATGGTAGGTTTCTTTATATCAATTTCAGATCCGAAGGAGGAAACAGTGACATGTTGCACGTCGTACAAGTTTTCTCTACTGAACTAGTCCATAATTAGGTCATTGTGAGAGATTGGGAATAACTTTGTCTTGAAGAATCCAAATCAGATCAGCCCTATGGCATTGGAAAGAAGACTCAGAGGGATAACTAAGGACTAAAGATCACATATTGGGGATCTGAAATCCCAGAGATACAACAGATTAAATATTGTGATCCTAGAAGGCAAGAAAAAAAACCTAGATCAAGTGTTGTCAAGGGGTGCAAAGGACCAAACTTTCTAGGGTAGCAAAGAGCAAGGTGCAGTAAAACAATTCAACAGAGGTAAGCTCTAGGTAAGTATATTCTGTATATGCATGTTCATCTCTTAATTGCATTAGGTTCTTTGTATTCTAATTTGTTGTTTTTGTTTGGCACTAACATATGCTCTGCAAGATGAGGTAAGTTTTGCTATTATCATGCCATGGGTATTTCATTGAAGAATTTTTGCAAGTATTATATATTCATCAAGAGAAGATGCAATGCACAATCTAATGTTCTAAAGAATGAGAAAGGGTAGCATGACAAGAGAAACAATAAAGGTGCAGAACAACAACAAGAAGTTCACCACATGAAGTCTTCAAGTGGGCAACACTGCTTACAGTCGTTGTAAAAGTATCATTGTACAGAGTCATTGTAAAAACATCATTGTAAAAGTTGTACAAGTGTCTATCTACCAAGAGTTGAAGAGGCAGTGTCGGGAGGTCTAGGATCATCATTAGGTGGTTGTGTCGTAGTTGGAGTTATGGTGTAGTGTGTCTTCTTTTTCTACATCAATATATATAATTGTAAAGTGGACCATTTTCCCTGGTACGAGAGTCCATTCTTCTTTTATTATTCTATAGGGTGGTAGGGTGGTGATAGGATGGTGCATGAAGTCACCAACAGGTTCAAGCCTATGAAAACTTCAAGGTGGTAGGGTAGTTCTAGGGTGAGTTGTAGCTCATTAGGTATTGGGGCATCTATTTAGTTGACTACTGAAGAATCTCGTGCATTGGAGCGTCCATCCAGTGGGAGCTGGAGAAGAGTGTTTTTCTAGATTGTAGGAAGTTGGAGCTTGCTTTTCAATTGGAGTTGAATATTAAATAATTATTAGAAAAGCATTCAGGTGGTTTTTGTCTCGGAGGGGGTTTCCACCTTAAAAACTGTGTGTATTTGTGTTCCTTTTGTTTACTGCTACCATTGTACAAACATTGATAATAATTGAATATTAACTAATGCTTTGAAATATTAATAATAATACTAATTGAAAGGAATACTGATTCACCCCCCCCATCAGTATTTCCAACAGCCTCAAGAGGTTTTCAACTCAATAGTGGGACTCAGGTGCCTCATGGAGGTTTTCACCCGAGTCTGCTCATTTTTCTCCTTTTTTTTCTCTTTTTTCTTTTTACTTTTTCAGTGACTTGATGAGGTAGAAGCTGAGACTTGCTCCACCACCATCACTATCTTGCTAATGCCATCAATGAATTCTTGCTTTGACAAGGGCTTCTTGTAAACCTTCAATCTGTGGCCATTGAAAATTAAAGGAATAGCCTCTACATCAATGGTTCTTATCTGCACTGAACCATTATAATGACATTTATTTATGGCATAAGGCCCTAACCATCTAGTCCTTAACTTGCCTTTAAAATCTTTGTATTTGGAATCATACAACAAATCCCAATCACCTTCTTGGAATTGTTTATCCTTTATGTTCTTGTCATTCCAGATATTCCTTTGAACTTGAGTCACCTCTATGTGCAGGAGGGCCTGAATTCTAAACTCATCTAACCCATTCAACTGGAGCAATCTCTCTTTTTGTGCACTGGTGAGATCTAGATCTAGTTGTGCTGGAATTCTTAATGTATTGTACTCAAATTCAATGGACAACATGGCCTTCTTCCCATAGATCAACTCATAGGGAGTGAATCCAGTGGTGGTCTTCCAGGTGGTATTGTAGGTCCAAGTGGCCTCAACTAATCTATTTTCCCAATATTTTCTATTGCTGCTAATTAATTTAGTTAGAATTCCCTCCAGCGCTCTGTTGGTCACCTCCACTTGCCCATTAACTTGTGGGTAATAAGGAGTGGATGTTATATGCTTGATCTTGTGCTGGCTTAACAAGTCTTCAATCACGTTAGATGTAAACTTGTTTCCTTGATCAATGACTAGTTCTCTAGGGTACCCAAAGTTATAGAATACATTTTCCCTTAAGAACTCAGCCACTTTCTCCTTTGTTGCTGCCTTGATTGCCTTGGTTTCAGCCCACTTGGTCAAATAGTCAGTGCACACAATGATGTACTGCTTTTTTCTGGATGGAGGGTCAATAGGTCCAATGAAACCCATGCCCCAATTGTCAAATGGCTCGAAAGTCACTTGAATTTGCAGAGGCATTTCATCCCTTGGAGTAGGCTTTCCCATCCTTTAGCACTGATCACACTGACTAGTATACCTTCTCACATCTCGATGAAGAGTGGACCAATAATAACCATCTTGTAACACCTTGAATGATGTCATCTTGGCTGCAAAGTGGCCTCAACAATGCTCATCTTGACAGGTTAGAAGGATGTCAAAGACTTCCTCCTCCCTGACACATCTTCTCAGAATTTGATCCAGGCCTAGCCTGAAGAGGTTGCCCCCAATCTGAGTGAATGGGGTGCTCTTCTTCACAATCTTTCTTTTCTATTTGGAGGAAAAATTCGGTGGGAACAATGAAGACACAAAGTAGTTTTCTATGTTAGCAAACCATGGAGAGAGAACTAAAATGGTGAATAGGTGTTCATCTAGTAACTGATCATTGACCATTCCTTCCTCCCTTGCAAGCAAAGTTAATCTCGACAAAAAATATGCAACAACATTCTCCTTTCCAGGCTTATCAATAATAGTTAGATCAAACTGTTGTAATAAAAATAACCATCTAATAATCCAGGAATTCACATCAGGTTCATTCATCAAGTATTGAATTGCAGCATGGTCAGTGTGTACAAATGTTTGGTAACCTGTATTGTAATGCCTAAATTTGTTCAATGAATCCACAACAACTTGGAGCTCCTTTTTGGTCACTATGTAGTTTAGTTCGGCCTTTGACAGATTCTTACTGATGAAGTAAATGGCATAAGGAGCTTCTTCCACAATTCGGCCTCAAAACAAGCCACTATAGGTCAACCTACAAGATGTCTTGAATTCCTACAAGATGTCCTGAATTCCTATAGGATGTCCTGAATTCCTACAGGATTCCCTGTATTCCTACATGATACAACCGAGAGAAAAAGGAGGGGTATGGAAGGTGATGTAAGGCTTAGGGAAGGTGGTTGGTGGATGGAATGAAGCAAGGGAGTGATTAGGACCATTACAGAGCTCAAAACCAGAGTTTTGAGATGGTTGGATTTGCTCAACAAGCTTGAAGAAGTATTCTTATGGAATGATGAATTTGGTGAGGGATTTAGTGAAAGAAAGTGATGATCATGGATGGATGAATTTGGGATGAGGTTGCTGATCATGGAATCTCTCTGTACTTCTGAAACTCTGACACTACATCAATCATTGACATTTATCCATAAATCATGTAAATGAGAAGGATTTCAATTAACTAAGGAAAACAAAATTTCATGAGCTAGCTGCCTATTTCATGCATGGGAAAACTTGCAGGATAATATGAAACCTTGATGAGATTTAATGTAATACTAAAGATAGAAGAAATGACATTCAAATACTATTCTTGCAAACTAATAAAATGATGACCTAAGTAATAGAAAACCCTAAATTCCATGAGAAATCAGAATTTTGTCTTTTTGGCGTTGCATAGGGGTTCCTTCCTCAAACCATGATCCCTGAAGGGAGGAGTGAGGCAAAATCCACCTAATGACAAATTTTTATATTCCTTTATCTCTTATAAGCTATTTCTCAAGTAAGGCACAAATGGAAGAAAACTAATCAAATCCACAACTACTTGCAACGAAATAATGCTAAAGACAATTCAACCATTAATCTATGAAATCAAAAAAACATACAAATACAAGAAGAGGAGCCTTTGTTGCTAGGTTTGGGCCCTAACCCAAGAGCTTCAACCCTTTGAGTTAACTTAGTGTTGGATCAAGGAAATGCTCATTCTCATTATCAAAACATAAAATCACATCACAAGGTCTTCCACAAGTCTTGAACTCGAAAATGACTAGTGTTTTTACAACAAAAAATTGAATTCTAATGATGCTCTAGGCCTCCTTATTTATACAATTGAAGTCTCCAACAACTTCCTTAAATATAGGGAGTATCGCCTCCCAAACTTGAGATAAACTGGCTCTTTAACTATCACTGGCTCGACTGCCTTTTGATCTCCATGAATTGGCTGCTTGTAACTCCGAGATAGTGTGATTGATGGAGGAATATTCGAATGAGTGAGGAGTAAATGAGGATGATTTATCTCCTACAATCTTTCCTCCTTGTCTCATTTGAGTTTAAACCCTTAGTTAGCCAAAATTTCCATGATTTTCTCTCAAAAAACTACAATCAATGCACATTAGTCCACCAGGCATAATATTTCAGTTTGACTCATCTCATTAAGCAAAATACAAACAAAACATGTAAGAAATTATGAGAAGAGTTGATTTGAATAAGATAGGAGGTGTATTAAGGTCCATATAGTTACCTGATGATGAGGCTCATCAACAACTCACCTATATCATCTTCGGGTTATCATTCATTTTCAGCAGACTAGTCGCCTTCCAAGTAGAAAGTTGATCATCACTTTGTTTCTTTGAAGTGGTTGAAAATAACAATGGTGTTTTGTAACACCATCTCTTCTTGTGGGAGCTAATTTCTTTGTATGGTGAAATAAAACTTGATGTTTACTTCTCTAGTAATGGGTAGTGCTTTAAATCTCACAGGAGAGGTAAGTGAAACAAGCCTACCCTACTTTGATCTGACTAAAAAGTGAAAAGAGAGGGTGGTGAATGGTAATAGTTTAATTTTAGGATTTTTAAATTGTGGTTTATTTTGATTGGGAAACTGTATTTGAAGACATTAGGGGAATTTTGAGGTATAAAATGTTCCTCCTAAGTAAGTTATAAAATAATGGTGGAAATAATAAAATAAGATTAGATTACATCATCAAATTTTAGAGGGAAAAAAGAAAAAGTTATTTTTTCAACTCGTATTTTCAACTTACCTCCCTATGGGTTTACTTAAAATTCAAGAGGCAACACTTGTTGGATGCATAATTTGATTCCTGATCCAAGGAGTACCCATGTTGCATACTTTTGATGTATCCTCCTACACCAAAAATGAGAAATACATGAAAAACGTGATTGCAATAACGTCTTTCATGTATTTCTCATTTTTTGTGTAGCAGGGTCCATCGAAAGTATGAAACATGGGTACTTCCTGGTTGAGGAATTAAATTTTGCATCCAACGAGTACTCCTACTCAAAATTTGAGTAAAACCTTAGGGAGATAAGTTGAAAATACGAGTTGAAAAAGTAGTTTTTATTATTTTTTAATCTTTTTACATTTTAACTCCAAAAATGGTGAATCATCCCCCACGGTTGACATAATCATCTTGAATCATATTAGTTCTTATAAAACTTATTTTGGTTGTACATTTTTCTTAGGAGGCCCATTTTAGACCTCAAAAATCCCCTAATGCCCATTTTATTGGAGACACTTATTGAACACGAGGTAATGGAGTAAGTCATTGGTGAGATCACTAAACCTAGAAAAGACAAGACTCAATAAATAGAAAAGTACAAGAAAGGGGAAGCAAGGGCTCAAAGGATCATAGTTGAATCCATTAAGGATCCTCTTGTTCCATTTGTTGCAAATTTGAAAACTTCTAAGGCTATGTATGACAAGCTAGTGAACATGTACTCTACGAGTACATCAAGGCAAAAGATGTATTTGCGGAATAAGTTATATAAAATGAATAAGTCAAAGGATGAGGATATGACATCCTTTCTTATGAATATCTCTCAATTAAGAGACCATCTTTAGGGGCATGGAGAATCAATTTTTGATTCAGAAATGACCATCTCTGTATTGAATGCATTACCACCGGAATGGAGTAGCTTTGAAACAAAAATCTACTCTAAGAAAGATTCAACTCCTTTTGATGAGTTGTGGGCTCAATGAATTTTTGAAGAATCAAGGATCAGGGTAAAACATGACAATGGATCAGACGAGCAGACTCAAGCATTTATAGCTAGATTAAAGAAGCTAAATAAAGGAAAGTTTGGAAAGTCCAAGAAGAAAGATATGTGCAAGGTTCAATGCTTTAAGTGCAATGAGTTTGGAAACTTTAAGATGGACTATCCAAGCAAACAAAACAACAAGAGAAAGGAGAGAAGTGAAGCTCATGTAGTTGAGACCGTGGGAGAACTTGGGAAGAAGCTCAAGAAAGAAGATGTGAAGGATCTTTACTATTGAAGGAGGCACTCTACTAGTCAGGTTCCTTATAAAGACTGGTCTTTCCTTTAGATAGTATGCATTTTTTTTTTAACATCATAAAGAGTAGCACACGATAGTAGTATATATAGAGTCTATTTAGTTAATTTGCTTTGTAGAAGTAATCTAGTATTTAAAAATGGATAGATAGACTATTTTGCATATTGTTCATCTAAGTATTGTCTAACATTAAGTTAGAGGTAGTCATCTTGCTAAAGATGGATCATCATACTCCTACAAGAACCATCATTTTAAAAGGTTCTTGGAAGAATCATTATGAAAAGTTAGTATACTTTCCATGTAGCATGGAAATAATATTGTTAGAGGGATGAAGGAATGCAATGGGTCAGCTTGTGGGTTCATTATATAGCTAGATGATGGAATAAAAAGCATAGGAATGCATATTGAAAGTTACTCTTGGATAAGGTTCTCATGTACATAATCTTGTAACATGCTTAGTATATATGATGTTTAAAAGAAATAATTTGACTTACTTAAGGATAAATTAAAGAAATAATAATTTCTCTATAATATGTAAAATAAAGGTTAACATCCAATATAATCTCTGAAAGAAAAGTTTTAACTTGGTAATCAATTTCAATCCTTGGGCATTCTGTTGCATGAAGGAAGATTTGTGTGGAGATGGACTTAGAGGATGTTGGACGAGAAGGTCATCATCATTAAGGTAAGTCTATTTTTAATTATTGTTGGTTATCTGGTTAACATATTCTTTTGCTACCTGGAAGGATGTTGCAAGAATTCATGATGACAGTTGAGGTAAGTTCAATGTTATGGAAGAAATGTATGAATAATGTTGAGAGAATCTCAACATATGATACCTGGAAACCATAAAGTCAAGATATGCTCATCTTGGCATTAAAAGGTAGAAGTGCAAGAAGATAACCTGAAGGTCAACAAGGGATGTCACTTTCATGCAGAATCTATGCAGTTTGGAAAGGCTCAATATAATTCCTTCATCTATGATATCAAAATGGAAGTGATGAACAAGAAAAATGACCTAAACCCTATCACAACATTGAAGAGTAAAGTGAGATCATAATTCCTAGAAAGGAAGCAAGCTCAATGCAAGAAATGTGAAAGAAAGAGGGAGCCATGTAGCTATGAAGATCAAGTAGCTGACACTCTTTTGAATACAATCTGTAAGGCTTGTGGTGGTGACTTGCCATCTTGAAAGGAAGTCAGGAATATCCTCTGGTTTTGAGAGGGATCCATTAGGGGAATTTTGAGGTCTAAAATGGGCCTCCTAAGAAAAATGTACATTCAAAATAAACTTTATAAGAACCAAAAGGATTCAAGATGATGATGTCAACCATGGGGCATGATTCACCATTTTTGGAGTAAAAAAACAAAAAGATTAAAAAATAATAAAATAATAAAAATACTTTTCAACTCGTATTTTCAACTTATCTCCCTAAGGCTTTACTCACATTTCGAGCTGGAGTACTTGTTGGATGAAAAATTTAATTCCTCATCCAAGGAGTGCCCTTGTTGCATACTTTTGATGGAACCTGCTACATAAAAAATGAGAAATACACGAAAAAATGTGATTGCAATAATGATTTTCATGTATTTATCATTTTTCGTGTAGTAGGGTCCATCGAAAGTATGCAACATGGGTACTCCTTGGATGAGGAATCAAATTTTGCATCCAACGAGTGTTGCTGCTCGAAATTTGAGTAAACCCATAGGGATGTTAGTGTTAGTGTCTTCACACTACCATCAATGATCAAAATTTACTCTTTTGCATTTCATACTAGGAGTCCCATTCTGATGAGTTGCATTCCATTAGGACATGGATCTACTGATGGTAGGGTTCATTTTAGTTTTTCCCTCATGATATATACCTGCTGACTTCCTTTCATACTCCTTCAATCAATAATTCATGCTCATTTTCAGTTCATTTCACCAATTACTTAGGGTTTCAGTCTCATTAGGTCTTAGGGTTTTCACCATGGTCAAAATTCAGTGATTATTGCTAATAATGATCAGCAGACACATGAGTATGAAAATAATGATCAGAAAGCTATAATTTCTTAATTTGTAAGCTTAATAAAGTTCTCACCTCAAAACTAGTTTTGAGGTGAAAACAGAGCATTTGTATTTCATTTTTAAATTTCATGTAATTTTATTGTTCTCATATGTAATAAATGGTTTCATGCTACTCCTGGTCACCCAGTGATATTGCCAAGTACTTGCCACTGTAAAAGTCAAAGAATTTGAGCATCAGTCCACCTATCAAAGCAAAAAGATCAAGCATAAAAAAACATAGTATTTGAAAAAGCAAATAGACATTATGAAAGTGGGTTTTCTACATCAAAAATCAGTTGAAAGTTATATAAAGACCATCCCTCTATTAATCATTTCATTGTGAGAGTTGAAGTTCAAGTGCTAAAAGGAGAGCCAAGAAGTGATTTTTTTAAGTGTCATTGAGCAAAGGATTGCAGTTGCTGCGTTTTTGAAGAAATTCAGGCTGGCATTGTGCATCTGAGACGGCGCTGCACATCTGGAAGGCGTTGCACACTTGGCAGTCATTCCCAGTGTAAAATTACATGGGCACCGGGCATCTGCCCAGCCAAGCCCAAAAACTTCACTAAGTTTCCATTTCACCACAAATATTTAGTTTCTCCCTCGAAACAAGTAAGTACAATCATCATATCTTGTGATCGAGGGTTTTTATTGCTAAGCTTGGTATTTGGCATTTTTAAAATTAAACCCTAGCCTCTAGGGTGAAACCCTAGTTCTCATCATCTCTCCATTGTTTTACTTACCCTATCCTTGCCATTATTCCCTAGACCAAACCCCACTCCCATTAACTATTTCCTAAATCCCTTTCCCCTCATACATTTTCCCCATTCCCACATTCTACACTCTCCCCAAACCCTACAAATCCCATTCACACTCCCTAAAACCCTAATCATTCATAAAAATCTCTTCATACTCATATTTATTCCATTCACCCTTCCCATCATTGACGACAAGTGTTCACAACTACAGAAAGCAATGGAAAGAGACAGTGAGTATGAGTTTGAGGAGGACACCCTTAGTGACAGTTCCAAGGAGAGAAACATACAACAAAGGAAGCCTCATAAAGGAGGAAGTATTATCAGAGAAGATCCTACTAGTTTGAGGGAGTTGCAATTGTGTCCACTTGCTATTTCTTGCTTTAAACATCAGTCATGCTTTGATTTTTGTGAACTAATAGAAAGAGTTAAATTTCATCATGAGTTGGCAAGGTTGTTTGTGACACATTTGCACAATAATGAAGTAACCCTTGCCGGAATAAAATTCACCCTATCACCAGTTGTCATCTCAGAGGCTACAGGTATTCCAGATGTGGGTGAAAAATGGAACAAAGGTCAGGATATTAATAGGGAGTACTATGAGCCTTACATCAAGGCTAGATACAAAGACAAAATGAAGAGAGTATTCCCCTTCAAGTTTTTAAAAGACAAGTTTGCTCCATTGATGAAAATCATTATCAAGTACTTCACTTGTGAAGGTAGGTTCTCCTGGTTGTATGCCTACCACATTAGACTACTGATGCATTTCACTAGAGTAAGAATGATGAATATCCCTTACTTCATGTTCAGAAACTTTGAGAAAATGGCACATATTGTAAAGAGGAAACCATACCCCCAGCAGTTGAATATCATTTTCCATTACTCTTTGATTAAAATCATTGTACTACATTAGTTGAACCTTCTTAACATGCCATGGGAGACTTTCATTTCTCATGAAATGTTCAAAGGCCCACAAATCTTTTCATCAGTACATCATGAAGAAGGTGGAACTCTAGGACAAGAAAAGGTCAAAGACACTGAAACTGTTGGAGTGCCAGTGTTTGTGACATACAAGAGGGGCACTAGGAAACTTTTTGCAGCTGCTAGGTGAGTATTATCTCCACAAGGTGTGGAAGGGGTCTCGCCTTCATCATTAGGCTACAGGAAAATGCTATCTCCACAAGGAGTGGAAGGGGATTTGCCTTCTTCTTTAGCAAAACATGCATAGGTTGAGCAGAAAAGCAAGGGCAAAGGTAAGGGCAAGAAAAATATGCAAAAGAAGGATCTAAGTGATGAGAAAGAAATAGATTTTCACCTCGTTGATCATGAGGAGACATAACAACACTTCACTCATCAAGGAGTTGATATCATTGACTTGGAAACTCAGGATCCAAAGACTGACAAAGACATGATCATAAAGGAACAAGAGGTTGAGATATAATCCTTGTCAGATAACTTAGAGAGAGCTAAGTGGATCATCAAATATTTAGAGCAAGAAAACAAACAATTAAGCGATAAGCAAGTCCTCATGGAGTTGCAAATGATCAAGGAAAACAGGCAAAAGGCCAAGGAGGCAAATGTTAAGTTGACTTCAATTGAACAAGAGATTGAGAAGGATAGGGAAAACTATCTTGTGAGGGTTAATATACACCTTGAGGGGCTGATTGACAAGGCTAGTAGAGACAAGAAGATGCTTTGCCACATGGCCTACCACTACATGACCCACAACAAAATCTACAACATAAGGATGAGGAAGCTTAAGGCTAGGTTGCGGAAGGCCTTAAAGAGAAAAAGGGAGAAAGATAAGTTGAATCTTGGCCGAAGCCTCACTAGCCCATCAAAGCAACTAATGGTGGCGTCCCATGCCAAATGTGGGCAAGTTTTGATGAATTTTTGTCTTTTCAAATTTTGAGAATTTGAAAACAGAAAATTGGCCTAGATGGTGCTGCGCTTTTCCCTGGAGCACTTTTTGGAGGAAAGGCTTATATATTTGGATTCAACATGATGAGAGCATAAAACCCAAAAAATTTCAGCAATTTTGGAGCAAAACTAGGTCACCAAAAGGTCAAAAAACTACAAAAAATTACCTCTCTGCCTCTTTTTGGACACATAGAAGCAACCTTGGGAGATTTCACCTTTGAGGGGGTAAATGACCTCCAAATAAAAAAATTTAAGATTTTCCAAAGTATAGACATGAAGACCTTTCCAATGAGCTACCTTGGGCTCAATCTGGCTAAGGGGAAGGCCTCAAAAAGTGGGTGTGAAGTGGCGCTGTGCATCTGGCTAGTGGTGCTGCGAATTGAGCCAGTTTGCCAAAAAGTCCAGTTTTCACCTATTTTCACTGCAAGTTGATTTTTTTTTCTCTTCATGGATGAATTTATGATTGTAATTAATGCCTTGGTATGTAAATTTAATAGTGAAATGATCTTAAAGGGTAGATTCATCAGTTTGGGGTGGTTTGGGGGTCAATGAACCAATTTCCATGCTTATAGAGGCAAGCTATTCCACTTTCTATATTCTTGTTCCCTATTTGGAAATGGTTGTAACAACTCCTTTTCTCTTGGTTTCGACCCCTGATGGCTAGCATAAGTGGTTTTTATGTCTATATTATGTATTTTTTCTGTCATTAGCAAAGGTTGGACTCTCTTGGATGCTCTGAGCTACATTGTACACCTTTATCAGTAGTTTGGCAAGGAAATAAACCAGGATTTGCAGCTATTTTTATGGGATACTTGTGGTAATGTGTTTTTTCATAGTTTCTTCTTTTGTTATTAGTTTTCTCATGTGTTATGTGTGCCACAATCTAATTCATTTCTTCTAGCTGAATGATATCAAGATAGATAGGTAGAATACATTATTTACAGTGCTCTGCCTTGGGAAACCATTCAATTTTTTTTTATGTTTTCTACTGTTTTAGAAGGATACATGATATTTGCATGCCCTCCTCAGCTCCTCACCAGTCTTAGACCTTTCATCTCACGCAGTTCCAAGTGCCAAAACACCTACCTACCTTGCCCCATAGAACACCTTGCATCTTGACTTGATTTTCCGGACCCAAAGCTGCCTGCTCATTTTGATCCAGCAAAAAACCCAATAAAATCAATCAAAAACCTTAGAGCTACTATACCTAGCCTAAAATCCATATTTGATCCAATCATCTTGACTGAGATTCACAAGGAGAGGTCCTTCTCCCGACCTAGTAGGGATAGCTACCAGGTTAAGCTTGGTTTGTGGTTATCCTAGGATTGCCTTATTTCAGCTTGAGGTCAATCTAGGCTCTAACAAGGGAGATAAGTTGAAAATACGAGTTGAAAAAATAACTTTTTCTTTTTTCCCTCTAAAATTTGATGATGTAATCTAATCTTATTTTATTATTTCCACTATTATTTTATATTTTCCTTAGGAGGCCCATTTTAGACCTCAAAACTCCTCTAATGAAAGGAGTCTCCTTAAATAGGAGCAGATATCTATTCTCTAATATAAAGAGGAATAGGGATGTCCTCTCTGATTGAGAGGGAGTGATTTTGAACATCACATGTGCATTCTCTTCTTTAGGTGATGAATAAAGAATGGTAGAGGATTGGATAAGCATCTGTGGTTTTTTTGAGGATGGACATTCCAAGAAAGGGAATGTTTGATACTCTTTGAGGATAGGACAAGTGTCCAAGATAAGAGTGGTTGAAAAGGACCAATATTCTATTGGGAATAATAATGGGGATGGGGGAGGTGGAGGGGAGGTGAATCGATATTTACAAATCAATAAATTTTTCAATTTCATGATCATATTTATATATGCTACTTCAGTGAAGGGAACTCGTGTGTGCATGCAACTGTTCTTAAGGCAACCAACGTATATCCAATGAACTTATTATTTAGTTAATTCATCATAAGTTGATCTATAATAAGTTCATCAATACTTTATTAAACATTAAATAGTAACCATGTGCAATAATAACAGAATAAACCATCACAAATAAGCAACACACATGAACACCAAGATTTAAGGTGGAAACCCAATGCGGGAGAAAAACCACCTACTATTGTTGTCTTTGTCTTATTTTTAATATAATGAATAATTTTTTTACAATCTTATACTGGTGCAGACTCATACCAGTATGCAGGCATCCACCTGCGAAAGGATACAACCTTCTCGCGTTCTCCAGCTTCTACTAGAAGGGAGCTACAACCCCTTAACTCTTCTTTTGGGTGATATGTTTACCAGTACGTAGGAGCCAACCTACAGAAGGCTACTACCATTACTGATTCTCCAGCTGCTACTGGAAGGGAGCTCCAACCCCCTGATCTAATCATGAGCCACTACTCAAAGGAAGCTTCGATTTCTTCACTGAAGGCTCCAACCCTCAACATCCTCCACGAACCACGTTTCATAAATTTTCAGATTGGATACTCTTGGTACACAACAACACAATATGTAGGCCGTATTTCATCAAATTCTCATACTGGACCCATCAGTAACATTGAAGCTCAAAATCAATCACCACTGCAATACATACATCAAGTACATCTGCATCAATCAATCAATGAAACCCAATCATCAATATTTGATATAACTGAAACCCAATCATCAATATCTGAATCAACCATAACTAAATCAATCAATTACTGAAACCTCTAACATTACTGAATCACCCAATCATCAATTTCTAAATCAACCACAACTGAATCAATCACTAAAAACTCAATCAACCGACACTTAATCAAAATTCAACCAATCAACTAGAACAAATAGATTATTGTAACTAGTACACAGATATGAACTTAGAACAATGCAACAACAACTAGAACCAATTGCAACCTCAAAAATCATATGTCAGATTGTATACGCTACTTCAGTGAAGCCAACCTGCATGTATACTCTACTTCCTTTAGCCCAACCTGCGTATACCTCTAAAGATACTAAATCATAAAACCTGTGAACCACAAACTATACCAATCAGTGAAATTCTAAATATCTATTGTCAATTTACAGAGTTCTAAACAGATAATAGAAAGGATCACCCTTCTTACTCAATCAATCAATCAACCAGGCTCAATCTCCTTACACAATCAATTTTACTTTGAAATCTAATGAAGACATCATTGAAATATCAATAAAACAACAACATTTCTTAGATAGATCATTAATCCTTGAATAACAAGATTTTCTTCTGCATACGCTACTTGGAAGTGTCGAACTAGCGTGTATACGCGCCTTCACCAAGGCGAACCAGCGTATAGATTTATAAATAAAAACTTATAACTTTGACGTTATTCCATACTTCAGATATACCCATATCATAGCATTTAAAGAACAAAAAATTTGTTAGCACTTAGATCTAGCCTATCCATTATAATATCACATAATGATAAGTCATTATGATCCTGATCCATCATTAGATCTCATCCATCATTAAACACTCAGGTACATACTTAGTCTAGATCAAGCAAAGCATCATAAACCCATAACATGCATAATTTATTTTGATCTAACACTTCATAAGATATTCATTACTTGTGCACTTAGCCCTTTGATCTTCTCCTCCTTATATAGTTTTAGCCTTTCTTAGTACCTCGGATCAAAGCAACACTTAGAACCTGTGGTATTCTTAGACGAGATCAAGTAAGCATTATTCCGCTCAATATTGTGGGCTAATACCATGGTATGGACCCTTAGTATTCTTTAACTTTAATTTACCTTAATTTTCCATCCCATACACGCTTTTCTTCTTGTGAGAGTGCGTGCATACGTATATGCTCTTTTTGTACAGTTAACTTGCTTGTATACGCTCTTTTTGTACAGTGAACCTGCGTATACAACTTAACATACTTGAAAACATTATTTTTCCTCAATTGCTTGATTCTGATCTGTAGTCCTTTGTTCCATCATCTTGTTCTTTTGTACCATTACTCTGTTACCTCTTAATAGACTTGTTATAATTTGATTTTCCATTGTATATTACTTCTGAACTAATTCCTTTGAATTGTCCTACATTTTGTTACATCTGTAAACACAACTACCCCATGCATTCTATCACATCTTGTTTATACTTTTATCAATTAGTTCATTCATCAAATAACAATTGTTATCAAGGACAACACATACTAAAAATCTCCCTGTATCAAACCTTTGACCATTATTCTGTTCCATCAATTTGTCACCTCTGATTTGTCATGTAGATTCATCTAGGCACCATATACTTGTTCTGCTACAAGTGGTTTGCCATCAAGTAAAACACATGCATCATAATGCCAACAATCTCCCCCTTTGGACTTGATTGCAACTACTTTGGTGTTTATTTAGCACAACCTGTAAATAATATCAAGACAAGCACCAAGTTGTTCTAAACATCAAGCTATTCTTCAAACACAACTCTCCAAACACCAAGCTATTCTCCCGCTTTGACATCAAGGGAAAATGGATGACTGACCAATGTTAAATGAAGAATTCTATATCTAAACTACTGAACATGAACAATGATCATGCTCCCCCTAGGCACATGCTGAATTCTCTAATCAAACCCCCCCTTAGTACATGTTGAGATGCACTATACCGTCCATGCTCCCCCTGAGCATATGCAAAATCTGTAGAAATATTTTTGAAAAAATCACATGACTCTATAACTCAACTATGTGAGTATGACCTTCCTATCAACAATGACTCATACATACATCAATCACCTAGTCAAGTGGGGATACACCAAATGACTCAACCACTCAACCAAGTGGGATTAAATATTTGACATGATCTCAAAAGTCCATACATGACTGAATATGAAAATTATTACATCATAGGCCTTTACATCAAATGATATACATGACATTTATAACAAAGACCAAAGATCTATACAAGACCATGATAATCATCAGCAACTATCATACACCATATATGATCTGTAGCATAAGCATCTGTTAGTAGCATCTAGACCCATAATCAATTTGCAAGATAAGCCAATGAACCTTTAATATCATCAACCTGTGACAAAGTATGTCGCATATAGTTATCAACTCATCTTCTTGATCTTATCAAGATCACCTTCCTCCATAGCCTTCCATGAATCAACTAAGCATATGTCATATTTCCAAGCAGTAATACAAAATCATTCGCAACATATCATATGTATGTGAAAACACCATAGTCATCATCCATGAATATACCATCATCGTTGAACCAAGAACTTCATGATTTTATCATAACAACCCTCAATGTATCAACCATGTATCTTCACTAGAGAGTGTTCTAATATACCATATCTAATAAGCGTCAATCGTGATAATCAACATATGTGAGTATCAAATCTAGCGTCATGAAGTAAGATGTCATCATCATTATGTGGCTATGTAAGTCATGTCTCCAAATATCTATGTCTTCAAATAGCCATGTCTTCATGAAACCTGTAATAACACCATTCTCTTGGCCAACCAAATTTTATTACCAATGTGCAACTTAAGTAATCACCCATGTATCCAGCATTATGTGTATCTAGCTTCTCATCAATGTGAAAAGAAAACCAAGAGCTCACAGTCGTTTTGTCAAAATTTCTTGATTCAACCAATATACCATGTGATATCCAAGAACTATAGGAATCCTCATCCGTCACTGCACCATATGAAATTTATGTGTCTTTGAAGGCATGATGACAACAACATAAAAGAAATGAGTGACACTTATAAAAAATAATGAAGTTGTGTACTCATGCCTTGTTCTTCTCCTTGTCCTTATGAAGATCCCTATGTAAGAAACATACCATATGTACTATATTCATCATCAAAAGAGTCATCCAAAATCATCCATAAATATGATCTGAATAACAACTATGTGGCTCAAGAAATATAAGTATCATCTGAGATTTCATCATAGGGAACTCATGACTGCAACATAGCATGATGTATCATTTGAACACTTCAACCACATAAGCATCCTCGCCATTGATAAGAATCATTATGTACCAAAAACTTCTAAACATAATGCCAACAATGCATTATTAGAAGCATAGCATATTCTCCCCCTGAACTTGTGCCAACTGTTCACTATCAGATCTGATCATTGCATATATCAGTAAGGATCATCAAGGCATGATCATCAACTAGTTATACATCAAGTCATCAACAACTTAAGAGGGTCAAAATCACTTCTAAGTAACATCCACACACTGTAGTCATCAATCATCTAGACAAAAAAGATAATTGATAATTGTCTTAACCATATCATACCCCTTTTCTTGAGTCTATCTTACTGCTTCTACATCAAAACAACATATACACAATTTGTATTCGTGATAACTGCATATGAGAATTAGAACATTGAAATTTCATATTTTCAGTTCCTCCCGAGTCTGTTCTGTTTGTTTACTGAGTTATGCCACATTTTCTGACTATAGTTCCTTCTTCTTCCATACCTTGGAGTGTGATGATGTTTGCTCATTTTTGTATGTTGCCCGAAATTTTCTCCTGCATTCTTTTGTTGTATGCCCAAACTTGTTACAAGCATAACATCTTATATGTTTCATATTCCTTCTAAAGTAATCAATGGCTTTGTGACCAAACATATTGCAAGAAAAACATTGTCCCTTAAAGTACCTGGAATATGATGATCTTTATGTGTGACGGTTATTAGCTTGAACCATTCTACTTCTGCATCTTGTTGTAACATGTCCGAAATTATGACATATAAAACATTCAACATTATTCATCAGAGAGAGAATCAGTTAACACTTCCATAGTTAGGAGTAAATGATTTTCTTTGAAGTCTTTCTTTCCTTGGTTGTTGATGGGGTTGACCTCTTATCTCCTTGTTGAGCATTTCAGATTTTGCATTAGATTTCCTTGCCTCAGTTTGTGAGCTAAATTCACCTTTAACAATTTCATGAAAACCAAGACCAGATTTGATGGCAGGAGACCTTTGACTACTAAGAATATCATCCAAAATCTTAGTACTATCTTGTAATTGTAAAAGTTTATCCTTTTCTTCTAATTTACCTTTTAGGATATTTACCTCAACCTGACATTTCTCTTCCTTTTCCAGATACTGCCTCTTCATGATTTCTTCAACTTTTATTCCTTCTTCCACTTGTTGTTTTAATGAGAATCTCATTTTCTTGTTCTTCATCTGCTTGAGGTAGTTCTTCATTCTGCTTTGCATTTTCAATATCTTCTTTTAGAGAGACCATCTTAGCTTCAAGACTTTTATAGTAGCTGGATCTTTCTATAAGTTTCTTGATAGTTGTATCCTTTCCATTTACTTCATTTCTCAATGATGTCACTTCATCCTGCAACCTTTGACATTGATCTTCCTTTTCCTTGTACTGCTTCCTTACTTTGTTTCCTTCCTCCAACAGAGCTTTTAACCTAGTAGATTCTTCTTTGTAGGCACATTCCCTTTTATCAATTAGATCTTTTTGATCTTTAATTGTGTCTGTGATCTTTTTAAATTCTTCCTTTATTCGATATCTTTCTCTTTCACCCATAAGAGAAAATTCAGTTGTTTCACTGTCATATTCATTATCTTCAAATGAATAGAGAAATGTATCACCAGAGGACAAAAAATTCGTACTTGATAATTCTTTTACTTGTTTGTCTACATTCTGAGGTGATTCTGAATCTGAGGAGTTGCTTCCACATAATAACCATTCGTCTCTCCCATTATCACAGTTCCTTTGAGATGTCTTCTTCTTTCCAAGTCCTTTCTTCTTTTTCTTCTTTCCCATTGTTACTACGGATATCCTTCAAGCGATCAAACTTCTGCCAAAGGACCTGCTCTGAAAGCAATTGTTGGGAATAATACTAGGCGGGGGGTGAATTAGTATTTACAAATCAATAACTTTTTCAATTTTATAATCAAATTTATATATACTACTTCAGTGAAGGGAACTCACATGTGCACAGAATGTTTCTAAAGGAAACCAACGTACATCCAGTGAACTTATGATTCAGTTAATTCATCATATGTTGATCTTTAATCATTGCATCAATACTTTACTAAACATTAAAAAATAACCATGTGCAGCAATAAAAGAATAAACCATCACACATAAACAACACACATGAACACCAAGATTTAAGGTGGAAACCTAATGCGGGAGAAAAACTACCTGTTGTCTCTGTCTTCTTTTTAATATAAAGAATAATTTGTTTACAATCTTGTACTGGTGCAAACTCATACCAGTACACAGACACACACCTGCAGAAGGCTACAACCTTGTTTCATTCTCCAGCTTCTAATGGAAGGGAGCTATAACCTCCTAGCTCTTGTACTAGCTGATATGTTTACCAGTACGTAGGCGTCGACCTACAGAAGGCTACTACCTTTACTCGTTCTCCAACTGCTACTGGAAGGGAGCTTCAACCCCCTGATCTAATCACTAGCTACTATTGGTAGATTCGACTTCCTCATTGAAGGCTCCAACCCTCAATATCCTCCAGGGACCATGTTTCATAAATTTTTAGATGGGGATTAAATTTTCATACTGGACCCATCAGTAACATTGAATCTTAAAATCAATCACCACTATAGTACAACTATCAAATACATCTCACTGAAACCTAATCATCAATCTTTGAATCAACTACAACTGAATTAATCAATCACTGAAGCCTCTGACATAACTAAATCACCCAATCATCAATTTATGAATCAATCACAACTGAATCAATCAACCGACACTTAATCAAAATTCAACCAATCAATTGGAATAGAAAAATTACTGTAACTAATACATATATTTGAACCCAAAACACTGCATCAACAACTAGAACCAACTGCAACCTCAAAAACCATATGTCAGATTATATATGCTACTTCAATGAAGCCAACCTGCATGTATACGCTACTTCCTTTAGCCCAACCTACATCTAACTCTAAAGACACTGAATCATAAAACCTCTGAGCCACAAAATGTACTAATCAGTGACATTCTGAATACCTACGATCAATTTACAGAGTCCTAAATAGATAATAGAAAGGATCGCCCTTCTTACTCAATCAATCAATCAACTAGACTCAATCTCCTTATACAATCAATTTTACATTCAGATCTAATGGAGACATCATTGACAAATATTAGTAAAACAACAACATTGATTAGATAGATCAGTCATCCCTGAATAGAAATATTTTCTTTTGCATACACTACTTGGAAGTGTCGAACCAGTGTGTATATGTGCCTTCACCAAGGCGAACCAACGTATAGATTTGTAAATAAAAACTTATAACCTCGTAGTTATTCCAAACTTCAGATATACCCATATCATAGCATTTAAAGGACAAAACATTTGTTAGCACTCAAATCTAGCCTATCCATTATCAGATCACATAATGATAAGTCAATATGATCCTGATCCATCATTAGATCTCATCCATCATCAAACACTCAGGTGCATAATTAGTCCAGAACAAGCAAAGCATCAGAAACCCATAACATGCATATTGTCTTTTGATCTAACACTTCATAAGATATTCATTACTTGTGCACTTAGCCCTTTTATCTTCTCCTCCTTATATAGTTTTATCCTTTCTCAGTACCTCGGACCAAAACAACACTTAGAACATGTGGTATTCTTAGACGGGATCAAGTAACCATTATTCCGCTCAATATTGTCGGCTAATATCATGGTATGGACCCTTGGTATTATTTAACTTTAATTTACCTTAATTTTCCATCCCATGCATGATTTTCCTCTTGTGAAAGTGTGTGCATACATTACGCTCTTTTTGTACAATGAACCTAGTTGTATACACTCTTTTTATACAATGAACTCGCGTATACAACTTAACATACTTGAAAACATTCTTTTTCCTTATTTTTTTTATTTTGATATGTATTCCTTTGTTCCATCATCTCGTTCTTTAGTACCATTTCTCTATTACCTATGAATAGACCTTTTATAATGTGATTTTCCATTGTATATTACTTCTAAATTGATTCCTTTGAACTGCCCTGCATTTTGTCACATCTGTAAACACAACTGCCATGCATTTTGTCACAT
Source organism: Pinus taeda (assembly GCA_000404065.3). NCBI lineage: Eukaryota > Viridiplantae > Streptophyta > Pinopsida > Pinales > Pinaceae > Pinus > Pinus taeda. The sequence goes on along the minus strand of APFE031136172.1, from coordinate 206,630 downwards.
CTTGTTTATACTTTTATCAATTAGTTCATTCATCAAAGAACAATTGTTGTCAAGGACAACACATACTAACAATCTCCCTGTATCAAACCTTTGATCATTATTTTGTTCCATCATTTTTTCACCTTTGATCTATCATGTAGATTCATCTAGTTACCATATACTTGTTCTGCTACAAGTGGGTTACCATCAATTACAACACATGCATCATAATGCCAACATATTCTTTGAAGATCCAAGACTGGGAATTCAAGATAAAAATAGTCATAAAAGGACATACCTTGTGAACATTCAGATGGGGTATGTGGCTTATAGAGGTAGTGCAATATCACACATAAAACATACCAGAATAATGCTATTGAATGAAGTAGAGTTTGTATAGTTAGGCCTCAGAGACAATGGTGGTCATAATGATGATGCTTATAGTTGTTCTATCAATCCGACTCTTCTTATGAGAACTCTTTAGTTTGAGAATGATGTTGTACTAGTTGTACAATAATGAATTTCTCCCTAGTTAAGAGGGAGTGTGAAGAATGTAACTAGTTTCGGTCTTCATATTTGTTATTGTACTCATTTCAATATGTATCCTATGTAACAAAAAAGAGAAGAAAATAAAAAGTTATTATTTAAAAGCATGGGTTTCATGATCATTATTGATTATCTTCTAGGTAAAATCATGTTCTTCATGCTTCTTGGGTTTGTCAAGTCTTAGCATTTATTGTCATGAATCAAAGGAGTCAACATCATGTTTATAAGACCCTTATGGGAAAAATGTAACTGGAAAAATAATTATTTTTAAGTCTCGAAAGTCTTAGAAACATCAAAATTACAATTTAGCCTTGGAAACTATAAGCCAGCCTTAACGAGGGAATTTGACCCCTTCAAAAGGCTATATAAAGGAGCAGATCAACCTCATTTGGGACTCACCCACTCATCAAGTTTGATATTGCAAGAATAAGTTTGATTTATAGCTGGGAGAAGCAGAAAAAGAGAGTTAAGGTCTAAGAGGCAAGATGAATCTAAGAAGGAAGAAAAATCTCTATTTTTGGGCTCTATTTGATGTGAAGTTTCAAGGTTTCTGGTGCTGCAGAAGGAGGCCAACATCGTAGGCTTGAGTTACAGTAGGATGAAGTGTAGTATCTTGTAGATGGAAGGAAGTATACTCTATCTTGACCTTGTTGACCTTGGGAAGAGTTGTCTTTCTCTAGGAAGGTATCATGAGGAATTTGGATTGAGGTTGCTATAGCAACTATAAGGCCAAAATTCTAGGGTCAAAGTAGCAGGATGACTTGCAGTGTTGAAGCTGGAAAGTCGAAGTTGCATTTTGAAGCTAGTTGGTGCAAGATCGAGTAAATATTTGTTGAAAGGGATGAACTAGTACTTGGATAAGGACTTGGTCTAGGTATTAGGCCTTTATATCTCATTTGAAGCAGATTCTACAAGAAGAGAAGATTTTTATGGGCTTTCCCCTTAAAGGGGCTTTCCCCAGGCTGAGAGCCTAATATTTGTGTCCTCTATTATTGTTATTTTGATTCTTGATATTTGTTTGATGAAACAATCTAAGTAAAGAACATAAGAAGACTAACTAAGTTCACAAGGAAGTATTAAGGTTAAATAAAATTGAATTAATAAGTTTATGAGGATGTTACAACATTTTATTTATTTTAGAAATTGGTTGTAATCTATTAAACAAGACTCTTAGTTTGGATAGCCTGAGAATTAAAATATTGTCATGGCTGATTTTGGTATTGGAATTCAAAATTATGTAAATATATAAAGGTAGAAGCCCTCTGCCTTATGCAAGTGTGGCACCATCATATTTTGGATAACTATGCATTTGTAATTTTTAAGTTAATATAATATTTCATGGGTTCATGGCTCAATTATGGTTTATTGTGTTAGCTTGCAAGCTATAAATCACCAACTCACTACTAAGGAGGAAGGGCCCTCCTCTTTAACAAGGATTGTTGTGTTACCATGGTAGTGTAGTAATTATGTTTTAATTCTCTTACATGTTAAGTATAATATTGTTTAGTTATCATTGTTATAGACTCTTATTGATTTCTCACAATTACTAATTATTAATTAGTTTGCAGAATACTTGACATTGCTTAACTTGTGTGACAACATAAATATTGGATTGATCCCTTTCCATTTCATGTGTTAGTTTTATTCTACTGTTGCTAGAATTTTCTGAAGTATATTGACTATTATTATGTCTGTTAAAGTATGTTACACGGTCAGTGGTTTGATGATTACAATGGGTTTGTTGATTGTGTGATTGCGTTTGAAATCATTTATGCAATTTCTTTCTAGGAGTGTTATTTCCTTTTCTCGCAAGTATGATCTCGAATGATTGAGTGATGTTCTTTTTGAAAGAGTGATTTCAATTTTAGTATTGTGTCCAGAGTGATTGAAATGCTTGAGGGTTTGACAATGATGATTTCAATGTGCGAGTGAGGAATTACAATGACTTGTGTTTTGATTGAATGCATGATCTTAGAGAGAGTTTGATTTTAATCAATGTTATTAATTTCTACCATATAGTTTGCATAATAACCTTGAAATAACAAGATCTACCCTACTTGACAATTTATGTGTGTACAATAAATTTGTTCCAATTAAAATAAAATTAATTTGCCCAACAAATGAATTAGTGTATCATCATGTCTCATCATTTATATTCCTGACATCCATGCACTAGTGCATCATAATGTATCATCAATTGCAAAAAATGACATTTATGTATCATCAAGGCTATTGGGGTTATGTGCTCCAGCTTTGAGTGCCTTGTACCACTGTCAAAGAAATTATAAAAAAGGAAGCGATGCCAATAAAACATAGCAATCATTGGGAAGATACAAATAATATTATGCAATTGTGTTATTAATCATTTAAAAATTTCAGATTCATAATTACCAATTTTTGTAGTATAAATAGATTTAATGAAAAAGGAAAACCATTACCAAATGTAAAAGGTCTTATTTCAAAATGCAATAGTCACCTTGAACACTTAGTTTTTATGGTAAAAGGGAAGCAATTTTTTTATCCATAGGCTTATATTATTGGCACAATTTTGTTAGAGTGAATATTGATGTGTAATTCTTTAGGAAACATAGTTTTGCACCTTTTTTGTGCAACATTTTCCAACGTCTATCACCATTCTCATCACTCATCTTTTCCGACCTCTATTTATGACTGACAACTTTTTGTGCCTATCATTTAGCCTATTTTTCCATATGTTGACCCCCCCATTTAGCCTTGTCCTCATCTATCTCATTCTACTTGTTCTTTTAGTCCCCTAATTAATGGTTTCAAATGACATAACTCCATGGATTTACTCATTGTTCCATATCCCATACCCTCATCGACCATTAACCATTGTTTCGTCTCCCTTGCATCCATTTAAATATTTTGGAGCATTATGTTTCTTTTGCATCCATTCTTGACCATTTGAAGTAGATTACTATCAAATCGGATCCTTCACCTCCCCTACATCTAGAATCAAATCCACTCCAATGGTAACATCTCATTCAGAAAACATTCATGTCATTGCAAGTTTAGTAGTGCAAAGAACTCCCATTTCAGCATTTCATCCAGTCTCCTGTAAGCTCAAGATTTCCTCTTCATATATTTTCGAATGTCATAAAAACAATTTATTTAGATATAGATCTGAAATTTGAACAATGGAATCTCCAATCCAAGCATTTTCTTGTAAAATATTGAACAATGAAAATTTGTAATCATAATTTTTTTGAATGGATATGTAAATGGTTAGAGTCCTATGAAACAAAATTAGATGCTTTTATCAACCATATTATGAGCTCACACATCTTTGTCATGCAACTTGCATGAAATGCAAAAAATAGGAAGTGAGAGTTCTCACATTGGTTGTCTTTTATACTTTGTTACAACCAATATAGTTTACCTTCTTATGATATTATGCATCCATGTATACCAAATAAGAACTTATAGAAAAAACATATCTTTCTAGCCACAAACAAAAACATTTAGAGAGTAATTTGAATGAAAAAAGACCTTCACTTTGATTAAAGTTGCATCTACTACAAGGTTATGAAATATATAACTAATCCGAAATAATAAAGAAAGCATAAAACAAAGTTTCCAACAATAGATACAAAGAAAATAAAGGGAAAAAAAACCACAATTATTAATCTTCTAATAAAGGAAATACATTACTTGGATTATAGCACTTTGAGATGCATTTTATGTGAAAAATGAAAGCCTTAGACTTCAACATTTAAGTTAAATTTGTTTTTTTCAAATTCCAATACAACTCCAAACAATAGTCTATAGTTATATTTCATCTTGTTTATTCAATATGTCTTCTTCATATAAATTAAGTATTTTGCAGTTATCCGATTTAAAATTTAATTGAATTTCAGTTTCATTTTGGATCCTCTGTGAAGTTGTAATTTAAATAAGAGATAAATTTATAGAACTATTTGTTATTGTAAATTCCTCTTTGAGTATAAATTTCACTAGATCTCTGTGACAGCCTGATTATATTTTGTTGATTAAGAAAACATTGTTTTCTTAATTTCTTCTTATAAATGGTTAAATACTCAGTTTGAATATTAAATCAATTATACCTCTCCAGATTCTACTTCTCCATCCCACTAAAATCAAAATAACCATGTGCATTTAAAGAAAAACCATTTATTTTATTAAGAATATATCTAAGCTTAAAGCACCTATTTATGAACAGTGCACTCATCATCCAATCATTTAAAACAACAAAACATTATAGATTCTTTGGCATAACTAATTGACCTTAGGTTATCTCAAAGGACAACATCAGATTGGCGTCATTGTCGGGGAGCGAAGGATTGAAAGCTAAATTTTCCCTAGGGCAATGATTACCCCTTTCCTTTAAGGTGAATAAAGGATAAGGATATAGGTCAAACTCTTTCACTTGGCAATTCCATTGGTCCAACATGGCTCCTTTTAAGCATACTAGATCATGATCTGATTATGAGATTGTTAACCCTCTACTAGAACCAAAAATACTTATTATGGGAGCCTCGTAAGGAGAAGACTTAGAAATCCTTCTTTAGCTTTACACCCTGAAGACATCTCATCTATAGACCCCTTTTCATTTGTGCCATCCTATCCTGATTGGACTGAATTACCTCCTAGGGTTTCTGAACTCCATTCCAGAGGAGTAGATCTTCCATCAACCTTTTTAATAGAATCACTTGAGTCATATCAAGTCCCATCCCATCCATTCCTATCAAATCACCTTTATCTGAGGAAGAATTGGATTTACATTTACTTGAATTCAAGCCTACAGACTTCACTTCTCCAACTCCTTATTCTATTCCATCAACCTCTACTAATCTTGAAGAGACATTTTCTATCTATTCAAATCCTTTGTTTTATAATAAGGAAGACTTTCCACCAAGAGTTTAGAAGTTGGTTATTAAAACCCCTTTGAAATCCTCAAGGAGGACTCCTCCCTCTTTCTCTCATCCACATACTAATACCCCTACCAATTCATCTTCATCCCCTTCATCTTCATCATTTTCCTCTTCCTCATCATCATCCACTTAGTCACCCCAGACTCCTCCTGCTATTATGGATTTTTGACCCATTGTGAAAGCAAGGTACGCTGCTCTAGTTCTCCCTGCAAACTTGGCAAATTTTCTTGATGGATATCTAAAAAACCTGCTAAGATTTAATGGAGAAACAGGTCCCTAAGTAGAGGATCATGTATCATATTTCCTATATTTTGCTGACAATATGAACATAGAATAGGAAGATGTTTATATGATATTATTTGTGCAATATTTTGAAGGAAATGTTAGGATCTAGTTTAGGAAACTTAGAGTTGACTCTTTTAAAACATGGAGTGAGATCATAACTATCTTTAAAAACAAATGGGGGATATTGAAAGATCCTATTTACTTTCTAACTGAATTTGAAGAATTGAAGAGAAACCCAGGTGAACTAGTTGCTGAATTCATCAAAAGGTTTAACAAACTCTATAATAAAATGCCCGCTAATTGTAAACCACTTGTAGTAGTAACACAGGTCAGATTTTCCAAAGAATTTGAAGATGAATTTTCATTCATGCTAAGGGAAAGGGTTTCTAATACATTAGAAGACATGTAGACAAATGCTATAGAGGTAGAAGCTAATAGGTCAGCTTTTGGCAAAATTAAAGATAAAGCAAAGAAAGAAGAAAGACAAATAAAAGCTAGGGTTGATGACTCATATTCTTCCAAATCTAAACATGAAGATCAGAAAATTAATGAAATTACATCTTTACTAAGAAACCTTTCTCATAGGATTTCTAAAATTGAAACACAACCTAGAGCTTCTCAACAAACTGGTGTCAGACCTCAATCTCAAACTCAATTCCGAAGAACTCCTCAAATGCATATTCTTTAGAGACTAGGTTCTAATCAAAATGTTCAACCACCTTTATTTATTGATGATAAACAACCACAAGATACAAGCCCTTTAATCACGGAATATATCAATAATATTGATTCTTCAACATTACAAATGGAAATAGTTCCTTCATCTTCACCTTAGTCTTTTGAACAAGAATGAGGAGATTCTTAGTTTTCAAAATACCAAGCATGCTCTAAATTTTTGGTTGCAGAATTAAATAAGAGGTATGATCTTAGACCAAGATCAGGTCCAAGTAGACCTTCAAAATCTACCACTATAATTGAACCCACAATAAATTCCATTCAAACACAAACTCCAACACCTCAGACTATAGAGTCATCCATTGAAACCTTTTCATATGACAAGACCATTTTGACAACTTTTAATATTGAAAAGGAATTGGAACAGGTCAAGATTCCTATACCTTTAGTTGAACTTTCCAAAAACTTTGGTTATAAAAATCAAGTGTCTAAATGGATACAATCCTCTAGTGTAGATGTTGAGGGAGATGTTATTAGTTTGCAAGATGAAAAGCCCTTAGTAGTGTTTGGTCCTAGTTCTGATATGATTGATGAAATTGTTCCACCATTTTATGTAAGTTTAAAGGCTCATGACTTTCTTTTGTATAACTACATGCTTGATTCTGAAGCTTCTCATAACATTATGCCAAAGGTAATTATGGACCAGCTTCAATTACAAGTTACTCGTTCTTATCATGTTCTTTACACGTTTGATTCAAAGAAAGTACCATGCTTAGGATTGATCCAAGTGGATCTTGGTGGCCACCCAACTATCCCATTTGGACCCCCGCAACTGTCTCATGATCCAGGTGGATGTTGGTGGCCACCCACCTATCCCATTTGGACCCCTGCAACTGTCTCTTTCAGTTTTTCAGTTTCCGTAATTGTAGCACAATTTACTATTTTTAGCAGTTTTTTCGGGTCCTGAACTTCCGGAGCCGTTTTCAGGCCCTAAACGACGTCTTTTGGAAATCTGGGGGCAATTTGGGTCCATGGACCTATGTTTCCCTTCCCAAAGTGGTAGTTCTCGGATAGATATTTATAACAAGCTATCATACGCATCAAACGGGGGTCATATGCCAAAGTTACGACCCCGGGAAATTGATGTACCAATTTACCCAAAACGGGGCCCACAATTTGGCGTTTCATCCTCTAGGGTTAGGTTTTGGAATGTGAAGGGTTTTCCAGTGTTTCTCAACAATAAGTAGGCCTTCAAGCCTCATTGCAACACAATTTGGAACAGTTCAGAGGCATGTAGCCACCACATCTCTTCTCAGAGATAAGCTACCATCGCCCTAGCTGGTTTATTTCCATTTCTGGTTGTAAGCATTTTTCGGTATTTTCCATTAATGAAATGAAGCATTATTTCTGCTGCATCTTTGTGTATATGGTTATCTCTATATTTTATTGCGTTCCTGTTTAAATCCGGATCAAGGACCATCCACAATAGTTTAGAAAGGTCCACTATTTCCATCACAGTCAGAGGATATATCTACAGGGTCCCCAACTTCATCATTTTCACAAGGCGATCCAGAAACCACTCCTGAATAAAAAATTATCCAGAAGCAGAAAGAGTTAAAAAATTTTGAGAAGTACAAAGAGATCAAGCAAAGGAACGAATCCCACAAGCACAACACTTATACATAGTTTTGGAACCATACTTCCATCACTCAACACAGGCTTATGTCAGTGTTTGACACAAAAAAGGAAGAATGCAAATGACATTCTTGCAAGCACAAGTCCCACATCCTCAATCAGCAACAGATTATAAGCAAAACACATTTGATTTTGAAGCAAAGGATGTCCCTCCTTTTGACCAGATGGACATGCACATGAAAACTGGAGAGATGCTTTACTCCACATTCACATATACTACATTGACTGCTTCCAAGTTGCAGGTATCTCTTTATAATACTCAATCTCAGCTAAGACTTGAAATATTTCCTCTATGGCTAAGGATAATAGGACAAAATCCTTAGAAGATCTGGTTATCGAAGTAGGGAATGATCCAAGTAACATAAAGGCAGTAGAAGAAATCATCAGAACGAAGAATGCTAACATAGTTTCTCTCATAAAACAATTAAAATTGCCAGCTACTGAGATCCTAAAGCTAAGGAAATGGGAGAAGCTGAAAGTTAGAAATAAAATATGCTCATGCTCATCATGTAACAAAATGCCTGGATAAAGGAAATGGAGGTAGAGATGGACAAAATTATCAAGGAAAAAGAGTAGAATTTTCAGCTTGCTCTAGTACCTCTTGCATCAATAATGAAAACATGCATTTTTACATCAACTACAATAGTAGGAGTATCCACCTTTACAACACCCCCTGCATTAACTTCATATTATTCTATTAAACTAATCCACTCAATGGAAAATATGTCAATACAAGGAGAAGAAATAAAAAAACTATGGGAGCATGTAAATACCCCAGAAGAACAGATAACAAGATATGAAAACTCTCTCCTGACAGAAGAGCACAAATCCCACAGACTTACCCAAAGAATGCAACAGATGGAGAAGGAGACTTCCATGGGTAATACCTTGTCCCAGGTTAAGGAGAAGATTTGGACAAAGATAAATGAATCCATGACAGCAATCTGGTCATCCATACAGATCATCTTTGAGAGGAAGGAATTAATTGAGAAATCCAGGGAAGTTATCTAACAAATCAGGGAAGAGTTGGGTGACAAACCAAATGAAGCTACAAAGATCATTAAATTCCTCAATTCCAAAAACATACATGAGCTAGAAGAACTAGAAATCGAGGACAGGACTGAGACAATAATTGAGGTTAAAAAGGTGCTAACGAGGAGAAACTTAATTAGGTAGCTGGAAGAAAAATGTCAAGTTCTAGACATTGGTGTACAGAGGTTCTTCAACAAATTGGAAGTCCTCTACAAAAAGGGACTTCCCAGCTTATTGGTGATGGCTGACAAGCTTAGTATATGGCCTGTTACAGCAAAAAATTGATGGCCATTGCCAAAGGCAGTACCAAGTCTATAGGAATATAGGGCATAATAACAGGGAAAGAAATTCTAGAAGCAATGGAACATGATCTCGACATCCAACATAAAATTAACTATATATTTATTTCCAAGCCAACGTTTTCCAAAAACATTGAAGTGGATGAAGCCTATAGAAAACTACTTAAGTTGTCAACTCGAAGTGAAGAAAGGTGGGAACAATTATGCGAGCTACTTGAGTAAAGGATCAATTTTTCTCTAGCCAGAAGGATAGACAACACAGTAAAAGTCAAAGGCCACCTCAACACAGATTCCATAATAGTGCCAAAAATCCAATCAATATAAATTTTCCTATATATTTTTAATTAGAGATAGGTTCAGTTTAGAATTTCCTATATTACATCTTGTTCAGTTTTGATAGGATATTTTGTAAATATACTTATAAATACTTCTCCTTTTGAAGTATTTGTGTTGGTTTTTGTACAAAATAAAGCTATTGTATATTTTTCAAGCCTCAGTGGATTTTTCAGTAATATATAAAGCTCTTTCACAGGATTCTTGTGTCAGATTGTGGGTGAAGGGATTTTATCGTCTTATGTGTATATATTTCTTTGTTTACCATACATATTTGTTTCTTAATATGAACTATTCAATAGAAAGTTGAAGAATAGATTTTTTTTAGATGTACACTCTGATTCTGGATATGGATAATTTCAATGTTTACAACTGAGATTAAGTAAAAGAATTCTTAATTTCTCTTTACTTAATTGAAATTTTTTCTCTTCTTCTTACTCATTTCACTTAAAATTAAAGAATCCAATTAGTTTGTCTACCTCGCCCTATGAAATCTATATGTACAATACTAAAATTGATCCATGTTTTAAGGAACATACTCCATCACCCAATGGTAATATAGACATCAACCAACCATACAATGCAAATCAAACCTTGAACTTTTATAACTAACCTAATATATCAATATAAAAAAAATCTAAATCTGACAGAGAGATCCCTCTTTGAAGCTAGTAGGGCTAGATCCCAGCTTCCAAATTGGTTTTGTGGTTACCTTTGTAGTTTCTTTAACAACCTCAAAAATTATAGAGTGCTAACACTAAGTTTGAAATTTTGTAGCTCAAGAAAGACTCCAACTAGTCATGGCTCTAGAATTCCCCCCTTCCTCATTGGATCAATACCAAATGATAGAATGCAAGCTCAAGAGGTAGAGTAGAAAGTGATAGAGCAACAAGCCCATGGTTATAGCCTTTGGCCACAAGGGACCAACAGTCAACACCCGAGTTCCTATCAAATCACCTAGTTCACTCGACATGTAAACTGTAGCAAGAGAAACAATTGATGAGTGACATGCAGTGAGGCAACAAGCCCCCATTCATAGGCCCTAGTCATAGGGTGCTTGACCTAAGCACAAAGGTGCTTATCCGCATGCTAATTGAAGACTCAACTACACATAACACAATGTTAAGCAGCGAGTTGTGGCCGACACTCATGGTGCATCCACATAGGTAGTAGGTGGCACAGAGAAGTGACAAATTAATGATGTGGCCCAATGATATGATGAAATGTGGCAGTGAAGTGTACGATGATGGTGTTACATCCTGAGGTGAGGACATGTGGCAGTTTTTTATGTCATTTTTCGGTGGAAAAATGGACCCTTTCCAAGTGACACATGGCAGTGATGCAACATAGTAGTTGGGAGTGTTGATGACATGGAAACATGTGAGTGCGACACATGGCAAGTGAATTTGTGTTTTTAGATGGCCAAATTAACAATTGAAAAGTGACATGTGGTATTACACATGGAAGGTACATGTTAGCAGAGAATATGTGTCATGTTTTGATTGGTTGACATGGATTAACACATAGTAGACTATGACGTAGCATGTTATGTGGTAGAACCTCAAGATCTACACCAAGGAATGTTTTTATGAAGGTTTTTAGTGTTAATTAATTTTGAGGATTTTGGTTATTTTATGAACGTGCGACCATCAGCCACCGCCCACCACCTAGTGGCAAGGAGACAAGAACTTGAATGTGATGAGCAATAAAGAAGTGAGTGGTGAGGCATCAAACACCACCCACTGGCTATTATGTAAGTGTACTGAACGATTAAGGGAAAAGTGATGAGGAATGAGGTATCAGACACCACCCGTTGGTTGTTTGGTAAGTTTAGTGAATGATGACTGGTAGATCAGTGAGTGGTGATGCATCAGACATCACCAATGGTTTTTCAGTAAGTGTAGTGAATTGTGATTGATAGAGTAGAAAATGGTGAGGCACCTGACAGAGATTTTCACTTATCGACCAATAATGAGTGATAAGTAGTGAGGAGTGCATAAGATGGAAATGGTCACGTCCCTCTATTGCGGGAGTTATATGAGCAAGATCCTAGGGGCATATCACTTCTCAATGTATTGGTCTCTCAGACTATCAGTGTTTGAAGTGACGAATTGTTTAAGAAAATCCAAATGAGTGGGGAGTAGGATTTAGGCCCATGGTTCACAGCTCCTCATGTCGACTCCTTTTCCACATAACCATAGGTTAGAATCTTAGTCTTACTTAGTGGGTGCTAAACTTGTTATCCTATTTTTGGATCTTCTTGTTTTTTAATAACTCTGTCATTGTATTAAAAGGGCATAGATTCTTGAATACACTTTTACCATGAAACTGTGGCCGGTATTGAACTTTGACCTTTCTTTCCTTAAAATCTAGCATCAGTATTTTTTTCAGTGGCTTTCACAACCCCCGGATGTGCGAGATAACTTTGGATATATTTTTTCTAGAACCATGTCTGTCATAACTTTAACAATTTATTCATCAAATCTGGTATCTGGGCATTTTTGTTTGGTTGATTTTGTTTGCATCTCCTAACTCCTATATTTCCTAATACTATGGATGAAATTACCTTGAGAATCCTAACCACTGTGGAACCTTGATCTATTGACCTTTGAGCCCAATCCTGTATCTAGTTTATTATATTTTTAAACTAAATTTCTAAATACACCAAATTGGCCAATGTGTTGGATTCCCAGATGTCTGAATGGATCAGATTTCCTGATGGGTTAGATTTCATAAAACAATTATGAGGCTTACAAAATGAACCCATAGTGTGAATCTCAAGGATATGCCATGTCATCTACTATTTCACCTGTTGACATCATCCTGCCACATGGAAACCTCTGAATGTTGTCATGTGTCACCCATAATAGGTCATTTTTCCACCCAAATGGGCCAAATTCACTTGTCATATTTTATGTTGACATACTCTTCCAAATCATCACTCTATTATGTTATTTCCATCCACATTATCTTTCCTATTATTCCATCATGTTGCATCAACACCACCTAGGTCGCCACCTATGCTAGATTTTCTAACTTATTCATCCACGCCTTTATATTTGTTTATTCATCGATCTGATTTACTTCTGCTTGAGTAGTGGTTGAGTTTCATCATGGGGCCACCCCTCCCTGTACAATGGTAAAGAGAGGGTGCAGGGGGTCTATTATTTGTTGCTTATACAATGGACTCCCATTCATCTTTCACAAACTATGCCATGAACTTACTACTAATCACTTAGATCCAATAGTTTTTATCCATTTTGGGGGGGGGGGGGGTTGCCTGTATGATTAACCAGTTAATGGAGGGGATGGGTCCATGATTTGGAATTTTATGCATGTGAAACCAAATCCAAAAATTGAAACCCTGCTAAGAACATCAAACCAAGATAACTCATGATCCCTTAGGAGTTATACCAAATTCCATATACTTTGGAAAGGTCTCTGGGAGGACTATCCAACTACACACTTCACAAGAGCATGTGAAAAATTTATTGTAGATAACATTTCTTCAAATATAGGCTACATTTCATCAGTAATAATAATCAACAAACTTCCCCAAACTTGTATTCACTTGTTCACTTGACATAAATGACAACACTTTTCTAAAAAATCTCCCACTTTTGCATTGAAGGAAATACCACCAAACATTGCTGCCAAAAATTGTTACTCATTGATGGCAACTTGCTCACCCTCTTCCTTTGCTTCTAAGAAGACAATAACCATATGGCATAAAGTTTTGCCAATGTTTTCTTCCTCTCCCCTTGAATATATTCATGCCAATAACCAAAAGGCTTCACATCATGTCGACATTATGAAATTGTTTTCTCATGCTCCTCCTTTGAAATTAATGGAAAGGGGTTTAGGAACTTCCCCTGGGTTTATTCTACTCATACAGACCTATCATATCCCCCTAATTTGATCTCTATTATTCGTCCATCCCTGCACTTATTTGGAAATTTTACCTCTTTACTTGTGAAGAAGGCTAATTAAGAGAGGAGAGAGAAATTACTCCCTAATTATGCCTTAAATATTCAAAAGGTTTTTGGTGGAAAGTATTGGTGAAGATGTGAACAAATTGTTCTTTTGTTGAAATATACTCCATCCTCATAATCTTATTGACAACCTATTCTCTAAGAAAGTGGTACTTTGTGGGAATATTCTTGGTTTTTTAATGTATAAAAGGATTATTACATATGCTAATAGCAATCTTGTATTCACATAACAATATGCATAAGTTATCTTCATATCCTATAAGGTTTTCTTCATCCACAAAATCTAAGTGAAATTAGCTACAGTTGAAATGTACTCAACTTCAATAGTAGAAAGAGAAATAGATGCATGTTTTTTTCTCAACCAATCCACTAGGAACTCTTCAAGAAATAAATCACCTCCACTTGTGATTTTCCTATCATCTATATTTTTAGTCCAATTAGAATCTATATATGTAATTAGTGATAATATTTTACATCTCGGATACCATAACCCATAATCCATTGTAGCTCTCAAATATCTTAATATTCTTTTGGTTGGTAAGAGATGACTTTGTTTGGGGACTAATTAATATTTGGCAATGACACCAACAACTCGTATAATTTTTGGTATATTATTTGTTAAATATAAAATGTTGCCTCTTATTAACCTATACATTGTGTGATCTACCTCAAATGACTCATCTTTGTTGAGCTTACATCCAATGACCATTGGAGCACTAAAAAGTGAGCATTCTTCCATTCCAAATTTCTTCAACACTTCTTTGAGTCACTTTCCTTGGGAGATGAATATCCTTTTGGATGATTATGTAACTTGTAAACTAAGAAAGATTGAAAGCTCCCCAAGCATGGAAATTCCAAATTCATCTTGCATATCAGTGGCAAACTTTTGAATAAGTAAATTTACATCACTACCAAAAATAATGTCATCAACATAAACAACTATTAAAATATTTTCATTTTCATATTTGATATATAAGTTGTTGTAAACTACTCCTCTTTTTAATCCCTATTATAGAAGATATTTATCTAATCTATAATACCATTCCCTGGGTGATTTTTTAAGTCCATATAACTACTTTTTCAACCTACAAACTTCCTAATTATTTTATGATAGTTGAATTCTTTAGATTTTTCAATGTAAACATCTTCTACAAGCTCATCATTTAAGAAATTTGATTTGACATCCATTTGATATACCTTGAACTTGTTGTGACTGTAAAATGCTAAAAACATTATGATAACATCTATTCTAGCTACGCGGGAAAAATTTTCATCAAAATCTAATCCTTCAACTTGAGCATAACATTTTAATAATAATATATCCTTATTTCTCACCACTTGTCCATCCTCATTAAATTTATTCCTGAAGACCCATTTAGTGCCAATGACATTTTTGTTTGTTGGTGTTGGAACCAATTCCCAAGTCTGATTTTTCTCAAATTGATCTGGTTCTTCATTCATAGAATTTACCTAATGTTCATCTTGGCCTCCTTAAGAGAAATATTTTGGTTCAATCATAGAAAACATAGAAATATGTGCTTGATTGGGGGGATTCATCATTCTTCTTCTTGTTTAGACACCTAGTTCCAAATTACCAATAATCTAATTAAAAGAATGATGCTTTTGTACATATCTTGAGGGATATTTTGGGGGTGGGGGGGGTCGGGGTGGGGCGCGGGGGCGGGGTTGTTTGTGATCCATAAAAGGTTGTGTATATTCCACTGGAAAGTTCATTGCAAAGTTTAGATAAAATTATACTTGAAAATACAAAATATACACTATTAAAATTTTATTTCTCTTTAGATTTATAGATTTGTAGATTACTATTAATAGTGTATGCATGTGAATTAAAATTATGTAGAAAATAGAGAACATTGAAATAAAATATCACACACATTTGACACAAGATATGACCTGGGAAACCCTTTAAGGATAAAAACCCATCTGGAAGGTGAGTTTTCTTTTCTCTCTTTATTTGAATATTAAATTTCTACGAGTTCAAAGAAGTATGGCGAATGGCCTGCGAGATACTACAGTGCACAAATCTTCTTTGTGTTCTATATCTCCTATCCTTCTTAGCTACTTTTTTCAACTATGGAACAAATGCACTCGAAATAATGGAACCCCATTTCCTCCTAGTGGCCCTATTATACCACAACCCAATAGTCCACTAGTGGTTAGGTTTGACTACCTAAACTCTTAACTAGAGTTACAATATAGACTCTTCTTGAATATTCTTCATCATAATCACGTGGCTATTCCCCTTTCCATGAATCATGTGGGTTGATGCGGCATCCTCTTGAATTATGGTGGTGAAAATAGAAAGATCAACTTCTGAGAGGCATAACTTTTGCATATATCCTCTGATTGATGCAATTATAGCACCATTGGGAAGGTCTGTGTGTGAAGAAGATAAAAATAAGTGCCACACTTTAAAAAAAATGTTTTACCCCCAAAAAACATCATTTTATGCCTCAGAATTCTTCCATAAGGTTTTAGACCAATTTTCTAAACTGGGTCCTGCTAGTAAAAAGGGTCCTATGAACTTATTCCACCATTTTTTCCATTTTGAAAGCATCGACATGGATGGAAATCAATATAATGATCTAATCTATATATATTTTCTTCTTCATTGACTTCTTCCTCAAGAAATTCATCATCATCTTCATTGGTGGCCTATTCGTGCGGCGTGGTAAATGTTGGGTGACTGTCTTTGAGAGGAATAGAATCATCCACTCTTACATTAATGATGTCAACTATTTTTCTTGAGATTTTATTTTTAAGTCTATAACCATTCTCTTAGTTTAATATCCCAGAAATATTTTTTATTACAAAAAAATCATACACACAAATGTACAAGTCAGGATGCACTCAGCTTCACAAAAAGCATGTGTAAGTGTACTAATTCCTACTAGAAACATCATGGAACCCAAAAATCAAAATGTTCTCCAAAGTTTCATTTAAAAAAAATCAAACCGCACGAGCACGCTAAAGTAAATTTTACTATATCCAAGTGAATGTTTCTTTGATTGTTGAGTTGATTCGCCAAAATGCCAACTCAATAATTTGTGGACCATAATACTCTAAATGTGTTGGAATATTATGTAGTACAAGTTTGGATAGAAATATTTCAAGCTTCACCAATATTAATTAGAAGATATGGAGCCCCAAAAGGAATATTCATGTCCACTTCCAAGTCTCTATCATTAATGAGCCAAGGGGGAGGTATGAGCTAATTCAAAATCTAGAAATTTAGGGAGATGGAGAGACAATAACAAGCAAAAGTCAATGCATCGTTATGCTACCAAAATATATCCCAAGCAATTAGCATTTCATTCCCAGGAAGAATTCCCTATCTTTAGATTTTTTCCATATACGTCTTTGAGAGAGAGAGGTGATTTCAAAAGGATTGGAGAAAGGAAATCGTTGTTGGGAACTAGAGAGCACCATTTCTCACCTTAGTTCTCTCAAAGTGTCTTCAATACTCACATATTGTATCCTACCACCTACAACTAATAAATAAGATCCTTTTCCATTCTCTTTGTCTAGTTTTTTTCTCATTACCTCTTGGTTCTTATCATTGTTCTAAGTGTATGATCTATGCTTTGTTTCTCCACCATTAACATTGCATTTGTGTTCCATGTATAACTGCTAACATTTTCCATTTTATGGGATTCTTTGTAGGTAACAACCATCTTGCAAAGAGAGAAGGAATTTGGGACACCATTGCACTAAATTCCGCACTACAAAATGGCAATGTAACACCCTCTGAGGTAAATGTGCATATAAGCAATATAATAGGAACAAAAATACAATAAACATATCAGCCATCAAAGTCCATATATATATATATATATCAGTACATTTTCACATGAAAATCAAGGGAATGAATTTTTCATTAATAAATTCTATGAACCAACTGATGATGGGACTAGCACGTTCCACCCAACCATGGATTGGCTAAGCCAAGTCTCTCTTTAGCCAATCACCCTGATGCCATATTCCAAGCATGAATATGGGACTCATAGAACACATTAAAAAACACCAATCAATGTGGATGTCACCGAAGTTCTTCGCCTACACCATGAGGAATTTGAGTGCCTCCTAGTTTCTCAAGCTTTAAAGTGCATCCATAGTCTGATCCAAGGATCACTAGGCCCTACACC
Organism: Pinus taeda; assembly: GCA_000404065.3. Classification (NCBI taxonomy): domain Eukaryota; kingdom Viridiplantae; phylum Streptophyta; class Pinopsida; order Pinales; family Pinaceae; genus Pinus; species Pinus taeda. The sequence continues at coordinate 188,715 of APFE031136172.1, read as the reverse complement.
GAGACATACTCTCCAGGATTTACCGTGCATTCTATCCTGGAATCACTAGGCCCAACAGAGATAAAATACACATCTTGGCTTTACTGTATATCGTGCCATTCACCGGAAAGGATTCCTAGGCCCACTGAGGCACACAATCTGGCTTTACCGCAAACCACAGTCCGGTTCAGGGGTTACTAGGCCAATGGCCTCGTGCATCCTCAGTCTGGTTTAGGGACCACTACTACCATGTGTTTGTCAATTCGGAGATCCACCCCACTTAGCTTCAAATCCAATCCAGCCATCCGCCCCCCACAAAACGCATGAGAGAAACCATCTCATCAAAGCTATCAGGAAATGGCAAGGCTAGGTTGAAACTAATATCACACCTGGCAAAACCCATGCCATGGTAGAAAAAGAAACACATGCAATCCCATGCATGCCAAATTTGGCAAGGAAAATACACATGTAATCCCATGCATGCCAAATCTAGAAAGGAAAATACACATGCAAGTTGATACCTGCAATGAAGCCTGTTGTAGCCACTTGATCCTGCCTTTCCCTACTTGATCCTTGCTTTCTCTTACCTTCTTTTCTTTTCTTTCTCCAATGCCAAAGTGCTCCAAGAAAACTCTAAGTGTCCAAGAGTATGAGAGAGAGAGAGAATAATGAGAGAGCTCCAAATCTAAACTGACCAAGTCTTCCCCACTGATCCTCATAAGCCTTTTTATTAATGAGGCCTCTATTTTCTTCATTTTCCATTATTTTCCTTCATTTTCCTCCTCACGTGCAACCTATGACCTTTTACCTTCCTTTTCTCCTAATTTCCATTATTTTCATAAATAAATGTGCCAAAATACCTCTTTGCCTCTTTGTCTTTGCCAATTTCCTTAGCCATAAACAACCAAATGAACACCCCCTAGGATGTCTTGCCCACCATTCAGTTTGGAATACGTGTCCCATCATCTGTGGTATTTATATATTTTTATATGGAATTTTCACAAGGGTTGTTACATGTGACTCCATTGTTGTTCTTCTGATATTATTGGTTGCTTGCAGGATTTATTTCTATATTATTTCCATTAATGTTTATTGTGCTAACATTATGTGTAGGTTTCAAGCCACCTGGCTAGATAGTGCCTAAATTAATTTTTTTTTTTTTTTTTTTTTAATTTTCGTTTTCTTGTAGGTATCAAAAAAATAGAAATAGTTCTCACCATGACCGTGCATAAAAAAACTACATAGATTATAGATAACAAAAATTGTCATTGTAATTTCCTTTCTTTTTGAGTTGTGGGAAACATTTAGTGAACTAACTTCACTCTTACTAATTTTATGCATTTTATATAGTCTTTATTTACTTCATTATCCACTTAAGAAGATAATTTTTCAAGTTATTTTCCACATGGATGGTTTGTCTATTTTCTTTAAGTTTCTAGATTGGGACTAGGAGTGGTGTCAGTAAGAAAGAGAGTAGGCTATTCCCTCTTGTACCATTTTGTGATTCTGCAAGGAATCCAAAACATTTATAAAATCACAAGCTTCCATCTCCCTATAGGATTGGAAATTGACACATATTTTAATTAGGAGGAGTAAGCATCCCATTATATGCACATAATTTATTTTTTTCTAATATAAATCATACATAGTATAAATAGGGGAACATTGTAATGGATCACACATTATACATATTTCTTGCAAACACATTTTATATGTTCATCATTCACACCTTGCACACACATCACTCACATAGTAATTTCGCTAGGTTTATCTTCTGCAACCTCAACTGGTTCATCTATAGGAATTTGTTCTAGAGGGTCTACGACCTCGGCTTGCTCTAGTTCCTGGGGAGGAGATAGGGTTTTCCCTCTCATGGCCCTTCTAGCCTTCCTAGTATACACCATTTTAAATGCAAGTACTCGAATAGAGGTTTTCGGTTGTAACACCTTCCTCTTACTTTTGGTTTGAATAGAAGAGGATTCCCGTAAGGCTTTAATAGTAATAAAACCCTTATGTTTCCCAAGTTTGTTGATTTCAAGCTTAGGGTTTACAATCTCAACGAAACCTCCCAAGAATAAAAAATGTTCCCATGTTCTATTTATCTTCTTTAAATGATTAACAACCACCATTTCAATTAGCGCTTTATGAAAAACAAAGTGGGAAGATGGCTTTGGCCTGTTACACATCATTTTGTCGCATTAGGCAAATGACCATTGGTTTGTATCTCTCACTATCCACACATGTGTTCCGGAGCATTACCCTGCAAAGTTTGAAACAAAGTTATCCCAAAGAAAGTGAAATTTCTAGATCCTATGGTACAAAACCCCGATTTTGGCTATATTCATAGTTTCCTAGATGCATTTTGTGCATACTCAGAGAAGACCATTATTATCTATGCATAAGTATGAATTGTCTTCCACTATGACCTACGAAAATGACTTGAAGTACGTAAAAATAAAAATCAACGTCTAAAAGCATTGTTGGTAGCATCTATCCCAACCAACAAGCTTTGAATGAGTGCCTATTCAATGTTGATCCCTCCCATCATGGAGTAAATCTTCTTCCTTTGTGGTACCTCTATCCCACTAATAGTGGGTCTCGTCCCTTAGAGAATGGATCCATAAATTCCCATTCTTGGCCTATAAAGACGTTATAGGTCTAAGAATTGTAGGAGGACTATTGGAAGTAGGTTTATGCTATTGAGATTAGGCTGGAAGGATTTTCTTGCAAGGGAGAGGTTTGGAGATTGTAGAAGGGACTTGCAACATCAAAGGCATATGGTTGTAAGACTTTTATCTAGTTTTATGAATATAAAATCAATTTTCTTTCTCAATTACATCTTCATTGATTTAATTTGTAGGATTCGTTGATCACCTACATGGATTTTGGTTGTATATTGATCAATTTATTATATATAATTGGTTAATTAGTCCATTTATCTCTTTTATTATATGTTGCATGATTTGATCTCTAGTTTGTCTCTGTCTTTACAGATCTCTTTCAATATAGTATGGAGAAGTTTTCAAAAGTGAGGAGAGGACATCTAAGGCATCAAGGAACGAACGACCAAAAGCTTTGAGGGGCTTCATCAATCATTTAATTAAATCAGTAAGAGGACTCTATCATTTTATTTTCTTTCACTCAATCAGAGTCTATGGAAAGTATCAAATCTTGTTTGTTTTTTACTAGGGTTCTTTGAAGTCTAGGGAGATCACTGTTGTCTACAAGAGGGATTTGTCCACATAGAAAATTGGCGACTCATTTCAATCTCCATATTTTCCATTGTTTGACCTTTTCAACCAATTTCACAAGCTTTCTTAGAGTGTCTGGAAATTTTAGAAATTTTGATTTTTTATTGAATTTTATTTATATTTATCTTTTCTTGAATTTCCCCATTGTGTGCACTTTTACTTTAGGCACAGTGCACAATTATACACATATTCCATTTAGCAACAGAGAAAATTTGCACCAGTTTATTCCAAACCCTGTGCACATGCCTAGAAATTTTGAAATACTCAATTTTATCCTCTTGAAATCCAAACTTTTAGGGTTTTCCCTGTTGTTTCACACTTGTTTGAACCTCCTGTGAGTGATTTTCAGTTTGGTTGAGTGCTATAAAGAGTTTTGCTTGTGATTATCTTCTTTTTTGCAAATTAGGGTAAGGTCTTATCTTGAAAATGGCTGATTTATCAAAAGAGAGGTTTGTGGGTTTTGTTGTCTTGACTGTCTAACTTTGTTTTATCCATTACATATGAGTCCAATTTTCTCTTTTGTAAAAGTTTGATTTGTGTGTCAAAATCAATGATATGCAATACCTATGTATTGTTTGTGAAAAATACTTCTTATTCTTATTTCAAAATGAAAAATCATTTCTTCTTTCTTCTATTGATGTGTTCATGAACTGTAATTTTGATGCAAGTACATTCATAACATTCCATTAGAGAAAAGAAATTTTTAGTCATTATTCATTTCTTGTTGCATTTGCCAAATTTCTAAGTGCTTGTATGAAAAGAGATCTTTCTTGTTTACTTGTGTTATTGGGCAAAGTGAAAATTTGAAATTGTTTTCAATATTCAGGTGGTTTGAAATTTGTTATTTTCATTTTAGGAAAAGTGTTTTTCTTCTTTTTTTTTTCTTCAGTTGAAAAAGTGAAAGACTCTTTCCTTGGTTTAGATAGATTTTCATTGAAACAAAATATTATATCATCACTTTCATTTGCATTAGGATTGCATCAAGTCATAATTTCATCAAGTTTCACATCCATTACCTTTGCATAACAACAACTATTAAAATAAACACTAATTAAAATCAATCTAGAAAGTTTTATTCTTAGGGCTCTTTCCCACCACCTACAATAGATTAAGTTGTAGGGCTTTGGAATAGGGAAGTGAGTAAAATTTCCAAAGCTATAGATAAACACTAGAATCTTGCGATAGGGAGATAAATCCAGTTATTTCAATTTTTCTCTGGGAAGCTCCCCTTACAAAGGAGTCAAGAAGAAGATCATATCAGAATTGGTGAAGTGATCGTACCCATTTCATTGGCTATGGTAGAGTGATTTACACATATTATAATGGTTTCAAAAGGTAATTGGGGTCACTTGAAAGTAAACCTCTAATTAACCATGTTAAGGAGATTTCAAGGGGATTGAGCTTTGTTACTCTGCCCTTGCATGTATGTCTGATCCGTGATTATTCCCCCAGGTAGAATTATTGTAGTTGGTAACCTTAGTGACCATAATCATAGGGCTTTTACCCGAGGTGACGATAGAGGGAAGGTATCGTTGCACCTGAAATAGAAGTTGACTATACTCACTTAGATGTTTTGGAGGGTAATATTCGATCGAGATGGCATAAGTAAAGTTACTTGCACCAGATTGTTTCATTAGTTGGTTTTTGGTGTAACTAGTTCCACTCACTCATATCTATAGCCACTTTTTACTTTGACTTCTGTGACGTTGGATTTCATTATCAACTATTTATTTCATTGTGAAAATATTATTCACATGGTTTGAATCCTTAGATTTTTCAGTGTGTGTCAATTGTTTCTTTTTTTTGCTTTTTAGAGACTTTAGGATTGGATTGTGAATATTCTTTGATTTTGAAATACATTTTAATCCTAGTTGAATCACCAAGATAGTCACATAGAATGCAAATTAAACCTCCTGAATACACACTAAGTTAGTTGGAAAAGATAAAAATTGAAAGGTCTAAGTCAACGGGATCAAAATCCTCAGAAGAAACTAAAACATCACTAGTTTTACAATCAGAGATAGTAGAAACCGAAGTGAATCCAACACAATAAGTAGAATCAAGATTAGCTTACTTTGGTCTAAAGATTACCGAAGTAGTACACACAGAATCTGACACTAGTGAAGTTTCATATACTTAACTTACTGAACTAGAAGTAGAACATCCTGAATTTGACGTTTCTTTTGCTATTTTAGCTCCTACTCTTGAGCCACCTTGACCTCAAAGGAAGCTTATAGTAACGACTGAATTACCTCCTAGGTTAATTAGCATTGAAGACATTACTGAAGAAACAGAGAGACCTCATTCTCCATTTACTAGTGCTGAAACTTTTGACCAAAGAGTTTCGTTCTCTCCTTTTCAACCTGACCCTTGGTATTCTACAACTTTGAGTTTTTTAGGTCAGGATTTGTCACCACTACACATTCCTTTTCATTCACTAGAAAGAACTATGTTAGAAATTCATATTCGGAGCAAACCTATTGATTCATCCATGTTTACCAGCTCCTTAGAATCACTATTTTATGGTGGTACACTAGTTCCTCCTCGATACCAATCACTTACTGGGAAATTTTTAGGAGTTGCTTCTTGTCCCCAACCTTCTACTTGGTCATCTGGTTTATCTACATATACTATTCATAGCATGGATTCCATGCCTGAAGCATTTACGACATCAGATCAACATGTTTAAATGGTTTCTGGTAATTCAAGTAACCCCAACTGGCGTTTATTACAAGCTTGGGGGGGGACACCTTTTCCTCCACCTGAAGGACAACCTATTATTGGGGGTCAACCTTTTACTGGAACTTATGGCCAGATACCTCAGCCTTGCCTAGGTCAACTTGTTGTAAATCAAATTTTACTTGGTACTCCTTATCCTGGGGCAAACATTATTTGGAATCCTACCTTTAATCAACCATATGCTCCAGGCGCTCCACAAGTGCCACTTTATAAACCTGTTAAGCCTACTGGAGAAACTATTCCTCGAATACCTATTCCAAGTATTGTTGTACATGTCTAATGTTATGAAACCAGCTCAAGAAAAGATAGAAAAGATCGATCAATGCCTTAGAATTCAACCTCTTCGAGGGGGAAACCTCCTTTACATTACATAAATGAACAATTCTTGGATGATTCAAATGACAAAACCTCCTTTCTATATATAGGAGTCAAAGGAGTCACAATATAACCTAGCCAACCTAACAATAATAATATAAAGCCACAAAAATAATAATAGATGGATTCTATGGGGCACAGTAATAACAATATGGGGACAATAGGGGCACAACAATATTAAAAAGAGGTATAGCTACAATAGTAATGGGGTAATCACTAGTATTATAGGGACCCAACATGCCCCTCTCCTTAGAAAAAGTGTTGTCCTCAACGTTTGAGTAGTTCTGGATACTTCTGTATAAAATTCTCATCCTCCCATGTGGAATCTTCAGCGGATAAGTTCTTCCACTTGATAAGATACTACGAAATTGATCGATTTCGTAGCTGTCGAGTTCTTATTTCTATGACTGCTTCTGATTCCAATATAATTTTCCCTTCCTCGTCAAGTTTTGGCAATATTGTTTGAATTGGGAGCTTGTTGCCTATAACCTTCTTTAAACATGAAATATGGAAAAATGGGTGCAATCGAGAAGCTGCAGGAAGCTCCAATTTGTATGCCATAGTACCAATCTTTTGCAACACCTTGTATGGACCATAATA